>QFDD01001445.1:0-26749 GCA_006871305.1 Vachellia collinsii
TTCGAATTAAGAACAAGCAAAATCCAACACAAGAATTCTTTCAGAACGGGGTGGAACATAGAAGAAGGAGGCGTGTGAGAATTGAATGAGAGATTGAGAAACAAGTGCAGAGTGAGAAAGACTGATTTGAGTTTTGCACAAGCTGGGGATAGAAACCGAGACGCGCGCCTCTCTAAAAGATCTGGCACACTCCAGAATTTGATCTGTTAAACCTAAACTATTCAGGCGAATATATATTCGATCTCCTCTCACCAATTAACTAACTCAGATTGCAAAGACACAGAGGAGGCGGTAAACATCAACCGGCGGCATTGAAGATATCGGAGCCAGAACTAATTACTTGATCGGAAAGAAAAGAGGGAGCGTACCGGTGTCGTAGCCAAAGAGGAGGCCGCCGATTCCGGCGGAGAAGGCGAGTTGAAGAATGTAAGGATTCTTCCATGAGAGAGAGAGACATTCTCGAAAAGCAGAGGCGTCGACGTCGGGAACACCTCCTTCCATGGGCGGAACACAGTCACAGAGCGAAACTGGTATCGATTTGTGTGTGTACTGAATATTGATGATGATGATGATGATGGATGAATTGAGGATTGGAAGAGAGAGAGAGAGATGAGAGGAGGCATATGAATGTGTAAAGCGTGGCGGGACGGTAGAGGATATAAAGGAGGGGAGTGAGAGGGGGGATCGGAGCAGAAAACAAGGGTGTGTGAGGTGGTTTGCTTTCAACGACACACACACAGCACACCCAACACGCAGGCACTCATACAGCAACTACACACCGTTTCGCCTTGACCGTTATGCAATTGGATGGCTCTCCCTCTCACTTTTCAAAACAAATAAACAAAAAAAAAACCACCTTGTGTTGTGTGAACTGGCACCAATTCGTTAATTTCCTCCCACCTATTTCAACCCCTTCGTTAACCGGGTTAACCTATGAACTTGTATAAGTATTTTCAGACTCAATTTCACCCTGAAATAATTAAAAATGAGTAATGTTAATGGTCAATTGTTGTTGTTTTAACAATGGGTTAAGATTCATTTTTACCTTGAGAATTTGTTTTAGGAGTGTTTAGCATTCAGAATTTTTTTGGATACTATATGCTGCCCAGACCAAACTAAGGCCTAACAGACAAGACAAGCTCAAGACATGGTCCACCAGGAGTCCTATCGGTCAAATGTCTAGGAAACATGTGAAACAGCATTTGGGGCTCATGTCCGTCAATAGCTCCCTCCAACGACGGACCAAGGATCCGAAGATCCAACAACTACTATTCAAGATTCTCAGGGGTTGTTAGACGTCGCCAATGGCCAATTGCAGGAGATGACCAACTATTTATTTTTGCTTTGCCTTTCAATGTAATGATATGAATGCTCTATATCCAACATCTTTCTTTTGCTCTTCCTATTTGCTCTCAAATGTGTTGTACTTACATCAATTCTTTTTTATTTTTGTTGCTATTCTCTGTTAGCAGACTCTTTGTAACCTCGATTATTATCAATACAACCTCTCTTCACCCGTCTGCTGATCTTACGTTGATTACAGTAGTTGATTTTAACCTTTTTCACACTGTTGGTGGCTCAATTCCTTGCAACTTCACTTATCTTTAATCGTTCACTGAAATTAGCTCAAACAGATACAATTTTGCCCTAAAAGTTTAAAAAACTTTTTGAATGCTAAACATTCATGAGCAGAAGCTTTCGAAGTGAAAATGGATCTTAATCCTTCAACAATTAACATCATTTTTTTAATTGTTAGAGTGACTTTGCTCCTTTTTAATATTTTTAATATTTCATGTATGCCCAAAAAATGACTTTGAGCTCAATTCAACCTCAGCCCAACCGATATAGTCGGTCTAATGCGAGGCCCAGTAACGGTGCCAACGATCAAGACTCATAAGGGGCTCCATACCTATGACCAAAGTCAGTGACTGCATGCTCCTAGCGACACGAGAGTCCATCTGCTAGTCCACGACCGTCTCAAGTTCCCCGCAGATGTTGGACCAAGCAGTTGAGATTCACGGATTCAGCACCCAGGCTACCTAGATCCTCGGAGCAACACCGTATCCATCCAACGGCTAGCAAATCAAGACTTTATCTATTAATTTTGCTAATCTGTACAAAAAGAGGACTTCTGGCTTTTTCGGAAAAAACTGATTTTCTTCCTCTGATCTCTCTCTCTGTACTTATAATTGCTCACTGTACACTACTCCAAGCCATTAATTATAAACACGCATTCAACTGCTTTTTATATCATATTCTCTTCATCTTTGCACCAGAAACCACCATTCAATTCTCGTTTATATTGTTGATGCCTTGAACTTTCTTCTTAAACGTATAATCTCCCAAATCTTGCACAAACATTTCGTTGCTATCGAATTACAAAATTTGCTGAATCAACATTTTCTTTTAAAAAAAACTAATGGTATTAAGATTAATAGATTACAAATATAATGATTATAAATCTAAGGGAATAAACTGAAAATTAGTATAAATTTAAAGGATTAAACATGTAGTTTATTTTATTAATTAACATCGTACTGCCTAGTCATCGGATTTACGTAGGATTTGCCCCACGCGCCTCCCAACGTTACGTTGCGACAACCTAATAATTCACTATGCAAGCATACATAACTGAATATGTCTTCTTCTTTGTTCACAAAACGAATCGATTGCAACCGAACTGTAAGTTCTCTCTTATTTGATCTCTCTATAAAAGAACATATATATTGCGACAACTCAACATGTACGTGGACTTTCTAGTTGAAAAACAACAGAATATTAATAGTATTGTTTTCCCCTTACCAAAAATAAACGGTTTATATTTTGCGATTTGAACAATTTATATTTTTAATTGCTATTTCTTTATATTTTAAAAAAGGTGAGACAAATAACTGTAAATTTAAGCATTAAAATATTTTCGTGGATATATAGAAGAAAATCTTGTTGGAAGTGTTTTACTTTTTATATCAAAGAAGGGTTATGCTTAAAACCTAACAATGATCTGGTGTACTGTATAAAAAATGAACTCAACAATATTTAAATATTAGATATAACAGTATTAGAAGCTCCCTTTTATGAATCACTTTTAAAAATGTAATCATTTTTTTGGGGAAGAGGGGGGTGTGAGTTTATGTATAATTTATCTTGAAAATATATTTAAAGCAATATGCAAAAAATGAAGTATTTTGTTGAGATATGCACCACATTGCCTGACAAAATACGAGTTGTTTGGTGAAGCATGAATGGAAAAGCTTGGCGATTAATTATTGGAAGTGAAGCACATGGTTATTTTGCGTGCCTAATCTTACTTTCCTGTTAATGATCGATGGCAACATAATCCAAATCAAATTTTAATTAAGCAGAGAAAGCAAGTTTTCATTACCTGCAGCTACTCCCTTATAAAGCATTGCCCACACTTTGCTATTCTTTTGGATTTCTCAACTTCTTCACTAATTCAAAAAAGGGGAAGAGAGAGAGAATAGAGGAGGTAGAATAGCAAAAAGGAGAGAGAAGTTAGATGAGTAAACATTTTAGAATGCTCGTACAATAAAACATAAAAATCAACTTTAAATTAAAAAAAATTATTACTCAATCATCTCATTACTAGTGAAAGATCTTTCGCCATCTTCAAATCTTATAGAATACTTAATCATCAGTTCTTCTTCCTTTTCCATCTCCATCACCTGTTATATATTTTTTCAAAAGAAAAATTAAGTGTATCAAAACAACTTAAGTTTGTTTATTCCATTTATATCCTTTTTTTTTTTTTAATACCTATCTAATATACGTTTTCCACCTTCGCAAGGATTTAAGGTCGATTCTTTTTAAGCGGCTAAAGCCTTTTCTCTTAGGCCTACAAACCCACAACGCCGATGAGTGTTTATATTTCAACAAACAAGCATCTTAGAATGAAGTCCTTTGAAATGCAAATCTTCAAGTTTAAATAAACCACTTCTCTTATATTTTACTCCATTCAATCCAAATATGAAAGTAACTTTTAAATAGTGGTTAAATTATTAAATCTATTTTGGATATCCAATATATACCACCAATAAATAAGGGTAAAATTGAAAAATGGTAATTAATAACCTTGTAGGAAATTTTTCTATTGAGTACATATATCTTTCTATTAAATATAATTTTGTTGAGGCACTATTAAACACTAACTATATGTACATTTTTTAATATAAATTTAAATATTGATTTGTTATGTAATGAGAAACTAACATTTTTTGATAGATTTAATCTGCATCATTGACTTATATTATGCCTTTTTTTTTTAATACAAGTGGCAAGCTCATAGCTTGAAAAGTCTAGGTACTACCCATTAGAAGAAAATTAAATAATTCCTCCATAAAAGATTTGTCCCTCAAAAAACTCTTCCGACAAGTGGAGGAAACCTCATGCAGTAACATAGCTATGAGCCAGCCGAGTGACCTTCCTTCATAGTAATTATATCAGCACATTGGATAGCCCCTCTCTTGACCTGAAAGAGTTCTATGCTTCAATATCTATACATGAGATGTCTCATTTCTTCAATCAAAGATTGTATTAAGAGATTAATTAGTCCCATTTTCTCTCATCAAGATATTAACATTTTGAAGTGAGTCCGAAAACACTTGCACATGGTCGAGCCTTAGATTTTGGCAAATCTATAAGCCTGTTCGGATTGCTAAAATCTTTACTTCAGTGATCGAGGCCATTCCCAATGCCTTCTTGAAGCCCATGATCATTGACCTCTCTCGTCTCTAATCACACCACCGACTTATATTACGCCTTTACGTAGGCAGAAAACAACATATCTATCAAGGCCACACAAAAATTGAGATGCTTTGCAACTATCACCGCTTCCACCGTCACCAACTTTGTCCTTTTTTGTGTCTCATGCATTTTAAATATTCATCTAATTACTATAAATTAATAGCAAACAAATTCAATAGAGAGAACAGCCAAAGAAAATTATCCAAATTCCCCTCACAAGTCCAGAAAAGACCGACTCAATCTGTTGCCTGCCTCACATGTGGCACGTGATCTGGTCATGCATGGGCAAGTGCCCCACAAAATAATAATAATAATAATAATAACAACAATAATAATATATGCTTAAGTCTCACGTGATCGCCTTTACGTATGTGAAATCAATGTCGCAACAAAAGAGGAAAAATGGTCCATTCCAGATATCTGACAATTGACAATACCAAACCAAGCTCCATTTCTTTCACCAATCACATTCATTAATCTGAACTATTATTACATTAACCAGGCAGCACGGAGAATATAAAGTAGGGATCAATATTATTCTGAAAAAAATAGCCGACAAGATTCCCCTCCATCAAGCCAAACATACATTTTTTTCTTTTTTAAATGTGGCCAAACAAACATTTTTAATATTACATACGGATCTTATATCTAAAGCAGAGGTAGTATTTATCACCGTATGATTTCAACGTTCAACTTGAGCTTTAACGGTCATTTTGGAATATTTTTTTTCTAAAGCATAATTATCTTTTTAATGGGGATAATTTTATTTGAGGTATTGTATGATACTAAATGTGGGTATCTCTTTTCTGGGGATTCCAAATTTAGTTCATTACGTTTGTAAGGAACTAATTATTTTCGTTAGAATTAACCATGTCCCACATTTTGAAATATTAATCTACTTATAGTAGTTCTTTATTATGCCACTACGCTTTTTATCAGGTTGGCAGGCTTCTGAATTTGTAGTCCATGGGCCTTGGGCTCATTCTTCCACAGATACCCATGGGCTGAGTGATGGCCCATATGATTCTCATCTTCCTCCATAGAGGACAGATTTCAACCCAATACGTTTTGAAATAAACCGGAAGCTCTTAACTCCATAGGGGAAAGCTCTAACTGTATCATTTTGATATATGGACTATTGCTGTTACAAGAGAGATCAGTGAAGGCTCATTGGAAATGAATAGACAAGAATCGATTATATCTTTGCACAATAAATAATGAAAAGAGAGATCTGAATTGTATTTCTCAACTTTATAATTGATAAGGCTTATAGATATTGTGTTTTAAAAATTCATTAAAGATGATGAAGCCTAAATTCTTGTTGCTATCAAGCATTATAGCTTAAGTAATGTCTTCTTGGGGCTTAAATAAATTAAAAAAAAAAAACCTTTTTCAAAGAATAAAAAATAACAACAAGTTTTAACCTTTTTTTGCATTTCTTATTTTTTGTTTAGGAAAATTGGGAATCCCTTTATTATCCATTTGATAGCTTTTACTCCATTTAACAATTTAAGTTATTATTAAAATTTCACCTCTGATTTCATTTAAGTATGTTTACTTTTAAATATATTTTTTTTAAGAACAATCACCCAAAAATATTTTTGTTGTTTTTTCTTTTTTAAAAATTGCTTTTAAAAATAGTTGTATAAAACACTTTTAAAAATAAGAAAACAGAAAAAAAAAAAAAACAGGCCTTAATTTCCGAGGGTGGATTCTAATTAATGAAATTAAATAAAAAGGTAAATAAATAATCTCTAACTTACTCTTTTGATCTTATTTATAAGTGACTTTTATCATGTTTCATATAGACAATGAAAAATTTTAAACCTTATTAGCTCTGTCTTAAAACTCAACAACTTTTCAATTTTATCATTTTTTTTAAAAATCCACTATAACACAAAAGTCAATAAGTAATAAATGAAGGATAAATTATATGTGTACATGAAAATTTAACAAGCAACTTATAAATAAAATTGAATAAAATTTTTTCTCTCTACCCTACGTGTGAAGGGTGGTGGAGATAGAAATGATAGTTTATGTAAATTTAAATATATGCTTTCAATAAGGAGATTATTTCACCAGGCCCTCCCCTCACGTGACGTTCTTCTCAAACTTCATCTAAAAATGTCAATTTGGATGCTCTAAGGATGAATCTCTTGCTTTCATCAACTTGGATCATAATAAGCCTCCCATGTGACTGATGAAATCTGATTTCCCTCCCCTCTCTATATCCTACATTGAAGCAATGGTCTATCTTGCTCATTAAAAATCACTACAATCGATCCTTTGCATAAATATATTTGCTATCAAGGGCACAAGTCTTGCAGGTTTTAAATTGGACTCAGACCTCAACAGGGGTTATATACTTCCCGTTCAAATGTCTCAGAGCTGCCCTCCTTTGGATTTCAAGTTCCCTTTTCTTCGAATCTCAAGATCCAAAAGTGGAAATTTGGAGTACCAGTTCAAGTCTCTCTTTGGATTGTGGCCACCTTATTGAATCTCCCAGTGTTGTCCAAAGCGATATTGCAAAGCTCTTATCCCCTCCTTTTCCTTTAAATTATGTTTTTTTATGTTAAGGACAATAGGTCTGGTCTTCTTTTATTTTCTCTTCCTTACCATGTATGGCTTTGAATGCTTCCTTATAATATCTATACAACGAAATTGATCTTTTCAAAAAAGCAAAAAAGGGTATTTGGCAATTAATAGAAATCTGGTACACATAGTATTTTTATATTTTTGAACAATTTGCACAGCTGATTCCCTTTTATGCTCTTCCCCTCCTTCAGGTACAAAAGTAAGTCGAAACTTGAGATAAAAGAAGCTAGGAAGTACTCCTAGATATGACACTCATAAATAGAGTACACAATGGTTCTATATCAACTAAGCAACTACACAATCTTATTTCTCAAAATACAAATGATTGGAGTATCAAGAGAAAATCAATGTACTAGAACTACAATGCCTAATCCATTTTCTACATTCTTCCCAATTGAAACCATTCTCCAATACACATGGTTTCATTTATATATATATATATATATATATTTTAATACGGAGACACAAATCAAGGGAGATCTCACTGAAGTCAAACATGGGCATATTTATATATGTATATGATTTGAGGCTTCATTGTTTTACAACTTGAGGCTCAGAACTTCTCTGCCAAAACTTGAAGTGGAGAGACCTTCTGTCAAGCATAGCCTCCACCTCCTCCATGGGAAGGCCTTTGGTTTCAGGGACATAAATGATGACGAAGATGATGGCGGCGATAGTGATGAAGATGAAGATCATGAAGGTCCAAGAAGTGCCAATGGCGTCTGTTAGGGACAAGAAGGACTGAGCAACAATAAGGTTGGAGACCCAGTTGGAAGTGGAAGCCATGCCTCCACAGATACCTCTGTACCTGAGAGGATAGATCTCAGAGTTCACCACCCATGGCACAGTACCCATCCCAGGAGAGAAGAAGATGATGTATAGTGCAAGCCCAATTAGGGCAAGCCAACCATATTTGCTAGGGCATCCCCTTGTGTACCATAATCTGTCTTCTTTTCCACACAAGTCCTTCGTTGTGTCATTTGAGATCAAACAAGCCCCAGGTAACAGCTGCACAATCATTCACCTCAGTGTCAGAATGCTATAGTACATATCAGTAGTGATTAAAGCTCACATATAAGTATGTGTAAGAGACATTAAGGAGAAATTAATTAGTTAAGATCTTGTGAGTGTGTGTTAGTGGTCCTAATCTATATAAAAAGTCCATTGTGAATGTGTTGAGGTGTGAAGGATAGTTGAATTCTCGCCCAAAGAGGGAAGTTCATGTAAGTCATCTCCTCATAAGTCCTTGAGGGTTTTGGGGTTAATGGTCTAACCCAAGTGAAGTTATAATTTGCTTTTGTAATGCCATTGATGACTTGTAATCATCTTATTAAGGAATTCATATCTGATTTATCAACTTTGAAAGTGATTTTACACAAATTGAAGTAAGTACGTAAGATAAGTTTTGTTTTGATTTACGTGAAAGTGTTTTTAGAAAGTTACCAATCATCCTATGTATATGAAAAATGGTTGAATCCTCATTCAGACAGGGAGATTAACATATATCCTCTCCTCATGAGTCATCAAGAGTTTTGAGGTTAATGGTCTTACCCAAGTAAGGTTATGATATGTTGCTGTAATGTTATTGACATTGTCATCATCTTGTCAAGAATTCATATTTTAATTCCTTTTAGTTTACTCAACAGTGTGGGCTGATTTGAAAAAATGCATCCCCTGTTAAATGGGCAGTAAAAATGATATATTGATGTGAGAAACAAACAGTAAGTAATGTTGAGAAGAGGGGTAATGTACCTTATTTGCTGGTGAAGCACAGAAGCCACAGTCAGGAGAAGATTTGAGGCACTTCATGCAATCCCAAGAGGAAGGGTTGAAAGCAGAGGAATAATCAGGGCATGTGAAGTTATTGAAGTGAGAGGTCTCAATGTTACTGACCATTGGAGAGTGAGTGGTAGTCTCATGGAACACAACAGTTAGAACCACAAGAGCCATCACAACCCCAGACAAGCTCACCAACAGGAGCTTCTTCCTCCCGGTCCTATCAATGAAGTATATGCTGAGAATAGACCCAAACGCGTTGAGTCCGGCTGTGACGAGGGATAGAAGGAGCGCTGTTTGATTTGAGGCGAAACCGGCGAGCTGAACAATGGTGGGGCTGTAGTACATGACCGTGTTGATGCCGACGAACTGCTGGAAGATTTGGAGTCCCATTCCTGCATACAATCCTCTCCTCACGGTCTTGGTTTTCAACAGCTTCAATATGCTTACTTTTTCTGAAGATTCAGCCTCTCTGATTTCCACTTCAACTGATTCCTTCAAGGCATTGATCTCATCTTCAACTTCAGTGGGTGGATATATCTTCTTCAAGATCGCTTTGCCTTCTTCTTCCTTTCCCTTTCGGAACAGCCAACGCGGTGATTCAGGCAGCATTAGCATGAGTGCTATCTGTATCAGAGCAGGTGCTGCTGCTACTCCTAACATCCATCTCCAAGTTCCCGGTGCCTACAACAAACGATTTGTTGGATGCTACACCTCTTCATGCTTAAACTCCAAAAATAAATCTAAGGTACATATGAAGATTTATTGGAAATGAGAGATATTGAGTGATGAGTACCTTAGTGAAGGCCAAGTTGATGACGTAGGAGAGGAACTGGCCACCAGTAATGAGGAAGCCATTGAGACTAACAAGGGCACCTCTAACTCTGGTGGGAGAAGCTTCGGAGATGTAGAGAGGGGAAGCCATGGAAGCCATTCCAACGCCGAGGCCGACAAAGACCCGACCGACCAGCAGAATGGCGGGGCTGGTGGCGGCCGCCATGATGACGGAGCCGATGAAGAAGAGGAAATCAGCGAGCAGAATGGCCTTCTTCCTCCCAAATCTGTCGTTGATCCATCCTCCTACTGCTGCTCCTACTATGGCTCCTGCTAGTGCCATACTCACTATCGCTTCCTGTGAATCACGTCAACATATTAACGAACTAAATCAGGGAAATGACATTAGAGATTAATTTTCATGGCAACAGATATCAAAACATGGGTGGGAGAAGAAATTTTTTTGTATTTTGTTACCTAAATTTTTGAAAAGGGTTCAGCTGTGAGTTACCTTCCAATCATTTATCTAAATATCTAAGAGTTAGAATGCCTCCCCAAACATCACGGTGAGGCTTTGAACTTCTCTTATATGGTAAAAAATTAAAACATATTACCGCTTACCCACTTATGATGGGTAGAACATTTTTTATGTTACTAACTAATGGAATCAGGTTCTATATATTGGGGGAATTTCAATAAACCCTTGCCAAGAAGACTTTATTTCAAAATAACGACTAGAAGATTTTAAAATTACACTAAGAATGCAAAACATGGTTCATCATCAAGGTGTTATATTATATTTAAGGTCAAATGACATCCTTCATCCTATATTTATGATCGGGAGGATATATATAGAAGGAAAAAAAATTAAATTGACGGCCTTCTTCATGTGATAGAATAACCATTTTAATACTGTTAATTAATGGAAAAATTAGGAAAAAATCCCTTGTCCATTGATAATTATATCTGTGAGAAGAACATAAATCAAAATACCAGTACTTTATATGTATAAAATTAACATAATACCAATAACTTTTATGCATAAAAATGCATCAGCCCCTTCTCTTTAATAAAACTTTTAATGAGGGACTTGTCCCCATAATTAGTTTATATATAATATGAAAAGCCTAGTGAGGCTTACAAGTTATTAAAAAGTGAAACTTATTCATTAAAATTCATGCAATCTTCAATAATTATTCAAAATATACTAATATGACAAGGATTAGCAAGCATGATCTCCTTCCACGGAAGGTAACAGACAAAGTTAGCCGATATTCCTTGCACTCACGGCAAAACTCTGAGTAAAATATTAAACAAATAACAAATAAACAACATTTTTTTTTGTAATTATTCTGCTGTTCAGCTTATTTATGTCATAATCATTTGGTTTAATAATAATAATAATAATAGTAGTAGTACTAATAATAATAATAATAATAATAATAATAATAATAATAATAATAATAATAATAATAATAATAATAATAGTCTAATCAGCAGTGTCCTGTGTCCTAATGATAATAAGAGAACTCTAATTTGGAATTATTTGTATGGAAGTACATGCTATTTTCAACATGAAAATTAGTTAACTTTTATGTGATAGATTAAAAAAACTGAATGTACTATTTAAAAATATTTATTTCATCATTCTTCTCTAAAACAATTTGCTTAATTTATAAATTAATATATTATCAAATTATATGTATAAATAAATATTATTAAGTTGGGTATTTAATTTTTTTAATATCTTTAATAAAAATAAATCAATTCTTAAGTTTCATAAATCATCATTAACTAAGCCAGTATTTTAATGAGACATAAAGCGTTGGGACACTGAACTCTTTCTTATCTGATTAATTAACTGCATATGAGTTGTTCAGAAGTTAAACATGCAGATAAGTCAAGTGCAAACAGTGGAATAGAATTTAACCGATCATTTATTATTTATTGTTGAAGTAAGCATCAATTACCTGGAGCCATGTCTCCCTATCAACGGCTTTAAAGTCATCTCTTATATACAGAAGAGCCCCAGATATTACACCTGCACATGCCCAACACCAAAACATCTAACAATTTTAATCCCAAACTATAACTGAAAAATGAAAAGAAATAAAAACATGATAGATATATATATATATATATCCCGTGTGCTTGACGTGTGTGAGACACAAATATTGTCTGTTTTTTTGTCTTTTTTTTTTCCTGAAGAGTAGACTGTAGAAACAGAGAAAATGAGGGCCTGAAGAAAGATGAAAAACAGAGAACAAGTAACAACACAGCCCCAAAAGAACACCAACCAATAATACACACACACACACACACACACACACAAGTAAATGAGATATGATGAAAAAGGAGGCAGAGTTTGATGTGTAGAGTGTAAATTTGTGGTGGATAAGAAGAGAAACAGAGGAAAACAGAGGAGGGAGGTACCAGTGTCATAGCCAAAGAGGAGGCCACCGATTCCAGCAGAGAAAGCGAGTTGAAGAACATAAGGGTTCCTCCATGAGAGAGACAGACATTCTCTGAAAGCAGAGACATCGGCTTCTGGTACACCGCCTTCCATGTTCACGATTACCTTGGACCAACCTTAGTGGTGCCTGCTTGTTCCTTTCTTTGTTTTTCCTTATAGCTATATATGTATCCTAACAGATAAGAGCCCAGAAGAAGAAGAAGAAGAGACTAGAGAGAGAGAGAGAGAGACAGAGAGAGAGAGAAGGAGAGAGTCAGATAAGGAGGGTGTGATAGTTGATGTATTTATAGACACAAGAAGCACTCGTGATGGTGAAACGCAGGAAAGGGTACACTAACTGGAATCTCTCTCAAATTATTTGTAGTTTTTTTTTTACTCTCTCTCTCTCTCTGTGTGTGTTTTTATCTGGATGCACTTCACTCTTATTAGTGTTATTTGTAATTTACCTTATTCCACTAAAATTGGTTTTATATTTTTTTGCTTTTGCCCACCCATGATGATGGTATGATGATAATATGTGAATAGTGGTAGTCAAAATTCAAGATCTATCTCCTAAATAATTAATTAAACATGATTAAATTACAGTTGGAGAAAATTCTATGAATTTGCACCCAACCCGGACAGAGCAGAGCAAACTTGGTAACCACTACCTATAATTGAATTTAAATATAAATATAATATAAACACTAATTAAGAAATACGAACAATACATTTAATTTTATTTTTTTTCCCTCTTCATACAATAAAATTAACATATAGGTCCTACTGCTACTGGGGTAGTTAGCCGTTGACAAATATGATATGATACAAAAAAAAAAAAGAAATACAAAAAAATAAAAAGAAAAAAAAAGGGGGAAAGAGATGTGATGAAGAAGAGGGACAAGTCGAGGGGGACGAGAAACGTCGGAAGGTTTCTTATTTGACCGACCTTGGGAGAACAAAGCCCGAACAGCATGGCAGGTCGATCATTGAGTTTGAGAGATACCCCACCACGTAATTTGGTATTTTATTCTTATTTTCAAAACCTACTTATTCTTTTTTTTACTTTTTATTTTTGAAAAAACAAAAAAAACACATAAATAGGCATTATTCAGTGTGTTTTTTCTATTCTTTTCTTATTCGATTTTTGGAAAAGAGGACAGATAAGCCAAACCATTCTAACTTTTTCCCCAACGTTAAGCAAGAGAAGTTCATCAGAATAACCCGCTCTCTGATTCTCAATGCCAATTTTGAATTCTAACTTTCTTCTAATTTTTATTTTATCCTTTCCCCATTCATTGGTGTATATGGAGTTGATAATTAGCCATGTGTCATTCTTTGGACTTACTTCATTTTATTCATTTTTCTCTTCTAAATCTGATTCAAAATAACTCTTTAATTATATTTTTGTTATAAGAAACTCTCTTACCCTTCATGATGCATTGCAAAAAAAAAAATTTAATTAAAAATGCCCTTAAAGGAAGAGCTGATTTAATTTATGATGAACATGTATGGTCACGCAAAGTTTGTCAACTTTGTACGAGGTTATTTTTATAAATGTTTCAAAAAATGAAATAAACTATTTTACTATAAGTAAATTATTCAAATAAATATAAAAATAATAAAAAAGCAGGGTTAAAACCTCAAGTTTATTTTTATAAGATGGCCATTCTAGCAAAATGTTATTCTAAAATGGATAGTAAGAGACTCTTAAGCAAGCTTTTGTATGTGAATTTTATGAATAAAAAAACATTAAAAACAGTTTCCCGGCAGTAAGGGCTCAACTTAATTAGGTTAATTAATTGATGTAACTATCATATATGCACTATACATAATTTGTCAATTAGAAATTATGATCATTTTGACAATTCTTGTGAGTTGTCGAATTTTGCAACCGAAGAATATATAATTGATAATTTTTGAATAAATAGAATCACGTGATAAGGAGAATATATATGGAAAAGGCAATATAGAGCAAGGGAATCAACAAGAGGGTGTAGGTGTGAGAAATTAATTAGAGCATGTATGCATGTGTGTATGTATGCAATGAATCTAATATTCGAAAAGTGAGGTTGCGATCAATGATAAGAAAAAGGCACCAAGTCAATAACTAACAATAATAGAAGGTGAGACACTTGGCTCTTTGGCATGTCTCGAATAAAATGTGACATGTAGCAACCTAAACGTTCACTCTCACTCCTCTCTATTATCATTATTATTATGGTTTGTGTATTTTCATTTTCAAAGCCAAAGTGACAATTGAACTTCTCTTGTGTGTTTTCATGCTTATATTTGAATATTTGAACATGACTTTTCTTCCCTTTTTTACGATTACTTTTACTTTTCCACCTTCTTCTTAATTAGCTTCACCAGGATATAATGCTTCATGCATATTGCAGGCTTCCACTTCTGTTGGTTTATATTTGTGCTCCTCACTTATTGTTATTTAAGTTCATCATGATGTCCGCACTTTGTTTGAAACTGGTTTATTTTGTGAAATTAATAACAACAGTTCAATGAGAGATTTTACCATATCTACCCTTCAATCAGAAAGAGTTTTATTCAAACTTTAATTCACTTACATTATTTATGATTGACTCCTTTTACTGGATTTAACCCCTATCTGTTCATCTAAACAAGATTGAGCAACCCAAAATCATTTTGCGTAGTGAAGATATATAGGGTGAAATGTAGATCAATGTGTGTTAAAAGAAACACAATTTCAATCCTAGTTCTTTCAAAAATCTTGGCGTGAGTTCATACAAATGTATAAAACGTTTGAGACTAGGGAGTTTGAGAGAATTTTTTTAATCTTAGAAAAATAATCAATAAAATCTTATAAAAAAGGCTTGAAAGGAGTAGTAAGCAAAATGCATCATTATAAACAAAAGAAAGTCTCTATCTCCCTAACTAACAATACTACCTCTCCGATTCTTCTTGATATAAAAATCAATTAATTTTCTTTAAAGAGATTAAAAATTAAATAAATAACTTAATTATAACGTATATCTTCAAATATTTATGTATGTTATTAGATTATTTATCAGTTTATAAATTAAATAAATTAGTTTGGAGAAAAATGGTATTTATATATTTTGTTTTGCCAAATATATATAAATTATTTGACTTAGTTAATCTTCCTAAAAAAGTCTATTGAATCTTATACTAAGTTACAACCAATCAAATCAGCTTCTCAAGGAATCACTTTGACTACTTCTCATACAAGTTTAAACTATTTCTTAGAGCAACCAAACAGAACTATGCTTTTACCTCTTCAAGGTTTAGCACTCCGAGAAATATTTTTCCGTTTTAAGGTGGCGATCTTCTGCTCATAACTCATAAGCTTAAACAAGATGCTCACAAGTCACAAGTGACAGGATATAACAATTAATGGTGATGATTGGTTGTGGCATTTGGATGAAGACAAAACATAAATTAAAGTTCAAAGAGTTTCAAAATATGAAGAATATAATATTTTAAGTAATCTTAACTGACCGAAATTCAACTTTTTAAAACACAAAACTCCAAACATTGAAAGAAAACATGGGATTGATGAAAAATGGCAATCCCTAGGTAACTTGAAGAGTCAAACACTAATCCCTTAACGATAAGTGTTCTTGAAATTTGATGGATAATTGATCAACGTTTCTGACACAAAAAAAAAATTGAATTTTGACTTGTTTCAGGAACAAACTTGAACAGTCAAATGATCCAACATCACATAATATTTTTTTTATCATTATAAAATATTATATCATGTGTATTTTTTTTAGTGGCTCATAAATCATACAAGTAAGACTAGGACTCTGATTCGCACACCGAAGATGAGGTTATGACTTACTAAATATTGGCATATTAGTTTTTTATGTTTCTCTTTTGTTTTTATGTATAAAAGAGTTGGTACAAATTCGGGATGGATATTATGTTTAAAAAATTAGTCAGAAGATATCTTTTATGAAATGGAAATTCATTAAAAAAACAAAAAGGCACAAAACCCAGTAAAGATTTATCAAATCTCTTTATTTCAAGTTGAAAGATTTTTTTTCCCATGCAATTCACGTAATAGATAATATATTTAAAATACCAGATTGGATCGCGCCCAGCCTCTTATGGAGTTTTATGGCTAAACAATTAAGAAAAGGAGACAAGGTTCTTATGCTTCATGTGACTTTACCATATTAACTTAAAGTCATATATATTGATATTAATGTGTGAAGGTCCTTTTTTCCTTGAAGAAAGAAATTTGAATATAAAGTTTTCTGTAAAGATTCAATCCAAAAGATCTTCTTTTTTATTTGTACAAGATCTTAATAACCCTCATGATTCTTACTTTAATTCGTCAAAACAAAAAAATATTCTTCTGGGGATATATAGATAGAAAGGAACCAAACAAGAAAAGTTTTACCCGAAATTCTCACCCCAAAAGGAACGGAGCATTTTCATGATTCTTATGGTTTTTATCATTTACAGGTGTTATATCAGATAAACATAAAATATGAAAGATTCTAAAGCATGAAAAAATAGTTACCACATACCCCTTTCTGTACTTTATGCATGTCACTTCAACAAATTTATTGGAATTAAGAAATGATGGTTAAGTAATTAAATTTATCTTAAATTGAAAAAAATTCAACTTTATTCATAATGGTACCATATTTGAGCAGTAATTACAGGGATAAAATTAATAAGTAATATTTATTGTTACCCAATTAACTTGTATTGTAAGAATTCTTATACACGTGAATTATGTTATGGATCAAAGGAAGTCTCCTCTAGTCTTATTTATATAACATTTTTAATATGTTTCAACAGAGCTAAAGAAAATATTAAATATTATTAACTCTAATATCTTAAAATTCCATAACCTTTACAATTTAATCCCTATTTAATATAAGGTTAAGATGCATATAATACTATAAGGTATTTTTCTAGTAGCACTCTATCCTAAACTAATTTTGGTATATTTATCTTTCTTATAACCTAATATCCTAAAGTAATTTTTAGTGTAATTGTTTCTTTAAATTATTTTTGTCTTAGTGACAATGAACACTATAAATTTAGGATACTAAATGCTTCTGAAAGAACACCTTCGGGTGCCAGATGCACAAAAAATTAGTTTAAAATATTGAGTGTTAATGGAAAAATACTTTAGAGTGTTGAATGCAAGTTAACCTTTTATACACACACTTTAGTAAGAAACTAAAATATAACATATTATAGAATAATAAATTAAGAGTATAATTGTACATTCATATAATATATTTGATAGGCTCACTTTTGTCTAGGGGGAAAAAATCTCTAACCCTACCTCCTGTGTCAAAATGGAGGAAATAGTGTTTATATATAAAAGCTTATACATCTTCCCCATCAAATCCATATGTTTGTATAATTTGCAGTTCCTTTTATCCCCAAGCAAATAATATTCCCTATCCAGACGCCAATAAAGTTGAATGATCGTATTCACAATGAAGATTGACAGTGACAAGTGATCATAAATACGGAATCACATGTAATGTCACCTGCTTTGCCTAGCCATACAACACACACACACACACACACACACACACACACACACACACACACACACACATCATGCACAAATACAAATTGATCTTACCTTCTTTTTATTTTTTTAAATACTCGCTATAGCACAGTAACCACTTTCAAGTTTCAACTAATGTCATGCTAATCTTGAGGTTATTTTCAAATTATTTAATCATATTCAGGAGACAACCAACTGAGGAGTAGTGCCGCTGCCTTCCATTTTTGCACCATTTGACCGCAATAATTGAAATGTCTCAAGGCAGTTTACTAATTCTTTTCGGTTATTGAGTTAAAGCGTTGGTTATGCATATGATGCCATAATATTAATTGAAGTATGTGCATGCGTGTTGTATTTTGAAATGTATAAAAGTGGTGATTTTAGTCTCAAGCCACATGTGGCTTATGTGTATATACCCACACATGCATGCATGAGGCATGTTGATCTTGGATGCACGGGTGCGTCTTGTTGAATATTTGATGAATCTGTCAAGGAATTCTTTTTCTTAAACATGATTTTTAAGAAAATGTATCGAAGAAAAAGTAAAGATTGAGAACTATGCTTTGTTGTTAGAAATTTTGGAATACAATTTAGGCTAAATTTAATATATATTATTCACCTTAGGGTTTCATACCAGTAATTTTTTAACAAATAAAATTTGACAATGAAGTAATCAATTCAAATGGAGTTAATGTACCAAGTCTCACATTAGAAATGTTTCCTTGAAACAAAGGTCGTATATAGTATTGATCGAGTTTCTCAACTTCAACTGTTAACTTTTAAGGTTTGATTCTTTCAAAGATTTGTACCCATTACAATGATGCTTTCATTAAAAGATGATCAATCCAAAAGGGCTACCTATGGAGGATTTTTATTAGAGAAGCTAACCAACAGAAGGTTGAGTGAAGTGTTGTAGGGGGCCAACTCCAATAGTTAGCTTTTAGGATGTCGTTTTCTAGAGGACTTTTGCTTGTTACACTTCACTACTCTAATATTTCCTCATGTCACGAGATCATTTGTATATGTAACCTAAGGCATTGTTTGGTTGGAGGTTTTTGGTGGGGGGGAGGTTAGGGTAGGTTAGAGGTGTAATGGAGATAAGTGTGTTTTGTTGAGAAAAATGAAGGGGACGTGAGGGACCAATTTTTGTCCTTTTTCTCACCCTCTTCTCCTCTCTCTTAACCCCCAAAATTGGGGTTTTTTAGAGGGATGAGAAAGTTAGGGTTCAAATTTAACTAAAATACCTATCTAATTTTGCAATATCCCAGCACTGCCCCTTTTGATTAAAAGCACTTTTTTTTATGAATTAAAAAACACTTTCCCCCTTTCTTGCGCAGTCTCGGAACGCACAGTTGTTTTCTTTTGAAGTTTACTTTGTGTTATTCCCTCACATGTTTGGCGCGAGCAGGTACTGGAACTAAAAATATATTATCTCTTCTAATCCATATATTGCCATTCCTGCTTATACAAATTCATACATATTAACAAGATTATATAAATTGAAACAGAAATTAGTTATTCATAAAAAGATTATATAAATTAGTTATACATAGAAAGACCGTCAGTTTTCTTAAAACACTCATTCGTATTTTTGCAATATACTTAGTACACAAAAAATTGAGGCATGCAATTTTTTTTAATGATGAGACAAAATGATGCTGATAAAGATGGGAACATTAGAAAGTATCGGTTATAGGAAATAAAAATTAACTACATTGTAAATTAGAGGGAGGGATCAGTGTATAATTTATGGGCATGTGAATCAACCGAAAATCGAATAAAATCATCATTTTACCGAACATTAATCCAATTTTTTATTGTTAAAATAAACTGAAGAAAACCAGAATAGTTAAATAGGAATGTTGAAATTCAGGCACCTTGGGTTACGTTAGGGGGACACTATAATTATTATTAGTTCCAGGGTTTGTATCTTGATACTATTATGAAACGGTTAATAAAATGTTTTTATAAGTTAAAGATGAAAATAACTAGTTAAAATTAATAGATTATCTTTCAAAAATTATATGTGTGCCATTCAATGTAAAGTGGGAATGACATTGGTGTGTTGTATGAAAAAGATTATTTTAATATGGATATTATTAACAAAAGAGAAAAAAAATGTAAATAAAATAATAAGGATATAATTGTCAATTTAGAATTTGCTCTCCTCACCTCCCCTTCTAAACCAAACAATAATTATTAAAATACCTCCCCTACCCCCACCTCCCTTTGAACCAAACAAAACTTATAAGCCTACCTCACCTAACATCACCTACCTTTAATTAACCCCACCTCCCCTCCTTTGCTTTGAACCAAACAAAGGGTAAAAATCTAGAAACTCATTTATACATAACTAATTAAAAATTCAAGATGGTTGCCCGCCATATGGAAATAAATTAAAACTTGAGGTATTTATTGTTAACGACATATTAATTGTGCCTCATTAGTAAAAATTATAAAGTAGCTAATGAGAATTATTTCTCTATATAAATTTAGGAATTCAGAGGAATTTATCATCAAAATTTTGAAATATAAAATTATTATAGTGTATAGCTAATTATCAAAAAAATGGTTTGACATCATTGTTGATTGTTATAGTTTGATTTTGATCCTCGTAGTTTTAAATTATTGATTTTAATACTTATAGTTTCATCATAATAACTTTATTTGAGTTAAGTATAGGTACCAATCATTAAAGTCAAACAAAATCTTAATAAAACTATAAAGATTAAAGCTAATAATTTGAAATTATACGGATGAAAGCCAAAATTTAATCAAATTATAAAGATCAACAATGCTATTATATTAATGTGTAACTTGTGTGTGTGTGTGAACACAAAAAATTTAACCAACCTGCAACTTATTTCTTCAAAATTAGATGTCGGCTTATCAGCACAGCTCAACCCTCAGTGTTACATCACATTTTTAATAGTTTTGAAACACGGATAAGATGTCATGTATATGAAATATAAAAATATGAAATAAAAGAGTAATTATGAATTTACTAACTTAGAAGTAATTGCAAAGTACGTGTGTACCCTTGACTTTAAGTGGATGCAAAATAATTAGGGCAATGGAAGCAAATATTTAATGCTTATAAGTTTGAATGCAATAAGGATTAGAAGAAGACGTTGCCGACTTGAAAAGAAAAGATGAAATCACAAAAGTCCAACGTGTGGGGATATATATATATATATTATTCAATCTAATTAATTGATTAATTAATACAGTAAACTAATTAAACGGTAACGTCATGTTTGTTGGCTTTTAGAAAGTCAAGCGTTTACCAGGTTAACTATTGATCTTGAGTCACCATTTGCCTCTTTAATTTGGCTTTGACACTCCCCATTTTTGTGGATATTAATTCAAGCATGCGGATCCCATTATGAAAAGCAATAAATTAAATTAATTAATTCACATAACATGTACTTAATCCGTGACTTGATGTTAATTTGTTGAGTATGGAGCTTTTTGTGTTTGAATCTATTTTGTTTTTTTTGACTCATAATTTTCAATTCTACTTATATATCTGCATTTTTTTTTTTTCACTTTTTATGACAATTGCGAGATAGTTGTTGGTACGGTGTTGTGTTAGTTTATGCGTAATTAATATTTTTTAATTGAATAATATTTTTGTGGCAAAAAATTAAATACAATTATTTAATATTTTATTTTTAAAAACAATTCAGTCCATCAAATGCTTTTAAAATAAATTAATTTTGGAAGAAATATGTTTTAACATATAAAATGAAAAATTGCATCAAAATATTTTCTTTATTACATCTGTATGATGATTTGGACCTCTATTTAATTACTCACCGCTATCTGATCTCATCAACCTTATTGAGATCACATTAGACTAGATAAAACCAATCAAAATATTTATTGGATATATATTTTTTAATTAAACAAATGAAAAGTAAAACTTGGCAGCTAAAGATAAAGTTGTGAGGCAACTATGTTGGACGATTGAAAAGATATGGATGAGAGGAAACCGTAACCAACACCTTTCAATTATGACACTATCTATCTTTCTTTCTTTCTTTTTAAAACAATTGGTGATATGATATGTTAGAGTAGAGAGTTACATTTTTGTTGCTTTCTAATAAAATGTTAAAAAAAATAAATGTAAATACAAGACAAAATATCAATTTTCAAAGTTTGAAATTCCTCCATGTGGCACTCCCTCGCACTAGGGTCGTCTTTATATTGTTATCTTGTGGTCCATTATTTTTCTCAACCCTACAAAGTTGGTAAAAAAAACAAAAAAGTACTTATACTTTCATTTCACAGGCACACGCGCATATATTGTGTACAACCGCTATATTTAAAATATTTTGCTGTAGAAATTATTCAAATTATTAATATTACTGGTATAATTAATAAATGAAAAAAAAGTGTGGTATGGAAATTAGTGACAACTTTTCTTTAATACTACTTAAAAATATTGGCATGCATGTGCAAGTTGGCAACTTTGCCTCCCAAAGTGTAAATCATTCATACTTAGTTAGGTTGTCACTGTTCGAGTGACATATATTACTACACCTGCCTAATTTTACTATTACTATTTCTGGGAACATATTTTACTACTTATAAAAAATATTCCTACAAAATATTTATTAAAAATATTCCTACGGTCCTTAATTAAAAGACCTACTTTTATTTTTTAATGTAAGATTTCAAATTTTCCCCCTCAAACTATATCACATGTAAAAAGTGTTTCCAATAGGGATAATTTCCAATATAAATAATTAAGTGGATATTCATATCAAGGGTATCATTGAAAAAATAATATCCATATCAAGCATGTTATTAAACAGTATTAGTCGAGAAATACTTACATACTTCCCGAGTGTCACGTCATCCATACCCTGTCTAATGAGAATATTCTAAGTGTTCTTTATTATGGAGTTCATATCCCATAAATTTCTCCTAATTATTTTTTTTCTATAACTCATTATGATAGATATTTATTATGGAAAAAAAAGAAATAATTAGAAGAAATTTATAAAATATGAGATCCACAATAGATGATACTTGAAACATTTTCATTAGGTAAAGTATGGATGAAGTGGCACTCTAAAAGTATGTAAATATTTCTCATATTAGCCACTATGGTCCTTATTAGGGGCTAAGCAATCAATTTGTTGATATTAAAGAAATCAATTAAATTAATTATGTGTAATAAATATGAATAAATTTTTTAAATGCCCTCTTTAACTATACCTAACCGTGATGAAAACTTTTTTAATATGTTTAACCAAAAATAAAGATATGTTGAGGGGAAAATTATAAATTTAGAAATCAAAAATTAAAATCTTAAATTAAAAATGGAATACAACCTCTAACTTGATCATAGATAGGAGGGAGTAAAATGTGTTTCATAGATTTTGTAAAATAACTTATAAATTACATTATAAAGAGCTTAAAAAAAACAGCTTTAAATACGAACTTAGAAAATAATGAAATATTTATTCAAAAGTTTTGCCACACCATCAAAATCAAATGGCCTATATCTTGGGGCCAACGATTATGATAACAAAAAAATATAATCACTGCAAATTGCAAGTGGCAATTGGATAGTTGTACGATTGTGATAAAAACAATGGAAGCTTAAGATAAAACTAGCCACATATGAAAGAATGATACTAAGCAATCCACTAAAAAGCTTTAAAGATAAGTTTGATGCAACGTTTAAGAAAATAAATCATTACAAGAAAGATTTTTTTCCTGCTATTTTTTTAAACAAATTGATACACATTTTATAATAAAAAATTTTGAAAACAAATCAATATCAATTAAATACTAAATATAAGATAAATCCAATGCAAGTCATACCATTTAGAAACTATATAAATTGTGCAACTCATTTATCAAATTTCATGTCATAATAAGACATGGGTATTTATTTAATTTGTAGTATAAATAAAGTAAACAAAAACAGGATTGCATAAAAGGATTACATTATAAATGGGTTAATATACAACTCTAGCAATGAAATTTTTCACCATGTGAAACAACCTGTTCTACTAAACAAGACTTTTAACTTAATTAACAATTATTAAACAAATAACCATGGTTATTGACAAATTTTTTTTTTTACAAAAACTTTATATCACATATTCCAGATTAATACATTAGGATTCAGGGCACAACATCGCCCACAAATCCACATATAAGACCAAGGGCACAATTAGAGTTATAACTCAGCCCACTAGTCTTTATTCTCCAACACTGTATCAATGTGACTTAGAGCACAATACTTGCCCACAAATCACCAACAACAAAAATCAGACTAATTATACAACATTTTCTTAAAAATATATGTTCCCATATTTTCATCACATAAGTGCATTATGTCTCAGACATACCAAAAGATCAACTTTAATGATAGGTCTAGTTTCATCATAAAATCATAAAAATAAAAACAAAGCATGCAAGTCCTCTAAGTCTGGCAATATACTTTTCTCAAAAAAATATCCAATACAATTGATATGCTTACAGTGATAGTTACTATCAAACTGTTGGCTCCTTCCCTTCAAGCCTCAAACCACTAAATTCCTCTCCTGAAAAATGGTAAACAACGATAGGGTGAGACATAAAGTCCCAGTAACCAATAATCAATTCACAGAATATACATTACGGGATTATAAGTCAATGAAGCAGTGCTAATATGTAATATTCAAACAAAATTATTGTTTCCCATCCAATACAATCATATTACACAAGTGATCCCTCCATCCAACTCCTCCATATTACTCCATAACATGGATCCGGCTTAATGCGCTGAGCAACCCGGCCAAGGTCTAACAGCAACATTAATCCAACCAGTCCCCCTTCGTTCTCCCTCCTGGGTCTAGAATCAAATGGTGTCTAGCCTCCCACTTGGGTCTAGGCTGGCCTCCCACCTGGGGTTTGAGGCAGACTCCCCACCTGGGTCTGAGTCACAGTAAAGCCAACCACTATGATCAGTAGTGGAGGCAACCGCGGATACAACATAAGCCCAATCATCACAAGATCAACCCAACTACTTCAATACCACCTAATATTCCAATCTCCCACAGATATATTAATTCACAATTTATTCCATCTAAGGATAAGTTATAAACAAACAGTTCATCATATATATATATATATATCTTTAAGTAAAACATATGCTTCAAAATACTTCCTACTTCATTGAGACTGAATACGTAAATATAGATATAGTATTCTCAATAAAAAATCATGGTATCAAAAATACCTTACAATCCATGCAAGCATATAAAAATGAATTAACTCCAGTGACCTCAACTCCAAGCTAAACCTTGAAAGCTTTATGAGCCAAGAGTACAATTCAAAGTCTTGGGTCACATACACCAATCTAAATTATCCCAACGTAGTAGAGTCAGGAATAATCTCCTCCTTCTCTCTTCCTTCTCTCCTCCTTCACGACTATGGAGAGGAGAGAATGCATGGGTATGTAAATATATAGCCACGGCGCGCTCAATTCCTTCTTCATTCCCGTGATTCCTCTCAATATAATAATATATCTTATAATAATATAATAATATATTAAAATAATATATTAATATTATATAATACATTATTAAGAAAATGGCAGACACCTTTCCCTGATTCCCTCTCCTTGACTCTTCCACTTATTAATAATTATATAATATAATATGATACAATATATATATATTTTTTATTTATTTCATTTTTTTCAAATAATTATTTCTTAATTATATTTAAAGTGTAAAATTTAGAATGTTACACCATGAGTGTTTAGTTCAATTAAGTTTTGAAAGGTGTAAGAATAAAAATCTTTAAAACATATACAATTTTAGCAATTGTATTATATTAACATAATCGTTCGTTATAAAATTGGAGGGAGAACAATTGTGTCTCATATAAAAAAAACAGTGTTTAAGCCAAGTTAAAGAAAGTGCTAAAATTGTTCTATTTTAATAAAATTGTCTCTACTTTTATATTTTTTTTCAAAATTTAATTGGATTAGAAACTACTCATGGTAAAAACTTTGTTGCTAAAACCACATGTTAACCTCTTATAAATTATGCTCTTTGTTTACATTATAAGAAACTCTTAATTAATTCACATCCTAATAAATAGACATTTAATTTTTTTTTTCCATGTTTAATCTTATCAATTAGGTTTTTTCAATTAGAAAAACCTTATTAATTACACTTTAGGGTTTTTTTTTTTTTTTGAAAAATCTTATCAACTTTACCTTAGAAGATAAAGAATCTCTTAAATTTTTGAACTTGACACTTCAGAAAAAATACCTTATAATTTTGAATGGAGTATATTACAGTCTATTGCAGTTTTGTTTTGTTTTGTTTGGTTTTTTTTTTAACTTCATCACATTAAATGAATAGAAAAACCTCTTGATTTTTTTTTAAAGAACCTCTTACTTTTACACGAAATCGGATTGTTCAAAGACTGCCTTCAAATATGTCCACGTGCGACATCTCTGATTTGTAATGTTAAGAATGAGGGATGCATTAGCTATTCATAGAATTAAATTGCAGCAAAGGAAAATGGTGGTGTGATATTCAAGCGTTTCATTATTCCAACGTCATACATCCTCTTCAATTAATCTTTTCAATGGATTAGGAAGAACAAGGGAGATGCTTTCTTCAACTATAAATACTTAAGGTTGGATTAGTAAACATCGTTATGGATGATATTCTTTCTTTCTTACCTTTATTTTCTCGAACAAATACTGAAGTTACTAGCTTTTTCCCTACCTCCTTTTCTTATTTATTTTCTTGTTGCTCCTTGTTAATTAATACACTTTATAATGTAGTGATTGTCTTGTTAATATCATTTGCCTTTTTATCAAAAAA
>QFDD01001446.1:0-25429 GCA_006871305.1 Vachellia collinsii
TTTTTTTATGAGCCCCCTAACTGATTCTTTTTTTTTTTTAATTTTGCCAACCCAAACCGATTCCTAATAAAAGTGGAGTTGCTTCTGGATTCTAGATTTTTGCTATATGCTTGATTTG
The DNA here is from genome assembly GCA_006871305.1 of Vachellia collinsii. Classification (NCBI taxonomy): domain Eukaryota; kingdom Viridiplantae; phylum Streptophyta; class Magnoliopsida; order Fabales; family Fabaceae; genus Vachellia; species Vachellia collinsii. The sequence goes on from QFDD01001446.1 coordinate 119, forward strand.
TTTCATATTAACTATGAGATGATGTGGAAATTGGAATTATGATATTGTCCATGGCCTGCTCTGTGACCCTGGGAATTTTTGCTCGGATTCTTGCCAAGGAACTCTCTGCAAGTAACACTTAAATGATCGGGACAAGGGCCCCAAAAAGTAGATATTATCACCAAAATACCAGGCGCCAATTATTTAACTTGGAAAAAAAAAAAAATGTCATTCTTATTCAATTCAATGTCTACGTAAAATAATGTTTGTATAAGGTGCCTTTAAATAGGCTTAGAAAGAATCCAAAACCTCAGCTTTAAAGGATGAAAAGATATTATAAGATAATGAATTTTAATCTGAATTTAAAATCCGAATCTAAATTAAATTTCAAAATTCCAATTAACTAAAATGATTCTAGTTGACGTAGCTATTTGAGCTCATAGGTCCGTCCATTATTAGATGCTTATTAATACCTTAAATAAAAGATAAATTAATGACTCTTGACGTATGGCTTTGTTAAAAACGAAGATAACAAAAAATAAGTGAACAGATTCACTGAAGTAAAACATATGATCCCTAGACGATTAAAATAATATGATATGGTATTGAGGTGGCAAAGAATGGGCTTAGTAGAAGAGGGGGACCATTGGGCATGAAATTATTGGGTTTATGGACATGGGTTTACATAAAGTAGAGTATGTAAATGTAGCAATTAAGAAGGGTTTTGACTTTTGAAAATTATTGTGAAGATTTCTTCTCTTTTCCCTCTAGTTTGAGCTGGTAATGTGGGCCAACCTGCAGCCCGCCGCAAGTTGAGCCTGCCCACCAGCCTACAGATGAGTTGGGATTTTCCTAACCTAGCCCACCACTTTTTTTTAATTTTTTTTATATTTTTCTTACTCATAATATTTTTTTAGTTTACGTTTAAAATATCTTTTTTATTTGTTTCAATACCTCAAATAATTTTTTTTCATAAATTTAATTAATAAAAATACATCATAACTTGAACATAAAAAATCTAATTTAAATTTTATATAATACAACTTAAAGATATATAATGCACTTTATAAGATTGGATTTAAACTAAATATAAATTAATCAAATGATTAATAGACATACAATATTAATTAGATTTACATTATGATTATGTGTTATCCACATATCTTTTATAAAACAATTTTAATTTTTAAAAATTTAAAAAAAAAAAAAAAAGGTTGACAGGCTACCGCGGGCCGAACTCAAAATATCCGCTTACATATGGGTTGGGATTTTCCCAACCCAACCCACCATGGGTTGGCGGGCCCAACCTGCACCGGCTCTACCTCTAGCCACTGTTCCAGTTACTCTGGAATTTCGCCTCCTTCCTTTCTTGCGGCTCCTTAGTTTTACCCTGTTATCTGTTATTGAATGCGTCATTTGGGATTGGAATTTCCATTAAGCTGGGGAGCTAATTTTTATTTCATGCATCATAAACGATGCTTTTATAAATAGTCAGCCAAATGAAGAGAGTTAACTGCGAATGGTCTTAACTAACAGGATATTAAGTGAAGAGTGAAGTGAAGTTTCTTAATGTGAGCCCCCGTGACATTGGCTCTTGAGGCTGAGGGGGTACATTGTTATGATTGACCATCCCTATCAAACAGAGTTCTTACTAAAAAAACCTTCCGTCTTCTCTATTTTTTACAATCAATTTTAACGTGGTTTCACAATAATCAAGGACCAAACATTAATTAGTTATTATTAAGGCTAGAATTGGAAGGAAGAAAGAGTATTAATTTATATTTGGTGCCCCAAATAAAAATACTATCCTGATTATTAATATAAAATTTAGTCAAACAGTGTGTTTCGTGCCTTTTTTTTTCCCCAAGCCCTAAGTGGCTGCTATGCTAGAGCCTGCGCAATCTTATCTTAAATATTTCAACTGTATATATGATGGTGGTTGTAATTGACTTCTATCCAACAAGTGGGGAAATGGTCAGAGTCAAATCTTTGCTATATATCAAGAAATTCCAAATATATATATCTAAAATGTTCTCCATAGAATTTTCAGATTCGAACAGTGCAAAATTTATTTATTTTTTCCTGAAAATTTCAAGGACTGAAAGCAAGCAGAAATATAGAAAAGTAGACATTTTCTTGGTCCATACGAATAGAGTTTTTTTTTGGGGTAAATTTCTTTGTCTAGTTATAACTTAAAGAACGACGATATTGTATATTTAAAAAAGTTCACATTTGAAAGTAAATATACTCAGAGTGTATGCCGAAATTTTGATGATAACTTAAGTTCTTAAATGGGGAAAAAAAAAAGCTATCAGGAGGAGAATAAATGGTTCTCCAATTTTTTTTCAAACAAATATAAAAGAAATGAAAAAACAAAAAAAAAAAGTTGTTTTTGTTTTTTAGATTTTAAAAACAAATTTCTATTTTTTTTCATAAAAAAATTATTGAAAACAAAACACCAAACACATATTTTGTTATCTTATAACAAAAAAAAAACTGTTCCTAAAAATGGAAACGAAACATTTGTAGTTGGACTATTATTTAAAGCATCAGGAAGACGTAGGGTGATGGGAGATCAATAAGCCCATACAAATCAGTTCTTTGGATTTCAGATTTTGAAGCCGAGCCGACCGACATAGGCTGTCTCGTTATTCAAACTAGTCAATTCATTTTTGCTGCAATCATTGACTCTCTCTCTCTCTCTCTCTTGATTGAATGCAATCATTGACTCTATCATCACTTTTATAAGCTCAACTTGCCATTCGCAATTTGACCAGCCAACCATTAATATAACTATTTTTTTAAATGTTTCAAGAATATTAAGAATTAAAAAAATAATATTTACATTGAATAATTGAGCATAGTTCAATAAATAATTTAAATTTATGTGAAACAAATCAAGAAAGTTATTTTTTAAACTATGTATTTATTTCAATATTATCCAGACAAAAACTTTTGTTGGCAAAAAGAAAAACTATTTTATTAATATCAAATAGATCCATCCAGCTGACTGTCCAGGTCAATTGAACTAAAACCATCAATGGCTGAACGATGTTGCCACTTGCCAGTCTAACGATGTTCTCGCAAGGCATAGCGTATCTCTATATAAACGGGTGCAATGTAGCTTAGCATCTGCGCTATAACCAAGCCCAGCTTAATTATCTCATTTCCAAACTCATTAACACCCCAATCTACGACAGCAATGTCCGCTACAAAGTTAACGACGACGATGAAAATGGTTGCGTCTACAGTTAAATATCGCAGAGCTCGTTCATCAGATCATATAAGCCTGCCGCTAAGAGTTAGCTCATGGCCAATCACCTATCAATCACCCAGCTTATCGTTCCACAACCGGGAATCAACAAAGATACAGCCTAGATCCATAGCCACATCAGTTTCTCTTCATGACAAGGTACAAATAAAGCTTGAAAGCCATTATATATATCGTTTGTGTTTCCTTGGCAACACTTTATTTGTTTGTCTGCCATGAATCATATCGTTTCACTTCTTTCTCCATGCTGGCATTTGTTTTAGTACTGGGTAGCGGTTGAAACTGATGAATTTACACAAAGCATGGAAGCGTTGAAGAGAAGAGTTAGAGAGGCCCTGCGAAACATGTCAGATCCAAAGGAAACCTTGAAGATGATAGATGCAATACAACATCTGGGAATTTCCCACCATTTCGAACAAGACATCCACGCCATACTGAGAGGTCTGACTGGTTGGGACGCTGGGGACGATCTCTTTGCCACTGCTCTTCTCTTTCGTCTCCTCAGGCATAATGCCATCTTCACTAGTTCCTCATCATCAGGTTCAGCTTATAATTTATGTTCCCTTTTTTCTGTGGGCATTCAAGCATGAGAAACTTACTTATTATGAGAGTAATGCATTATTCTGCACAACTTTGAACTGATTAATTGATTGTCGACACAGAAGATGTTTTCAAGAAATTTATGGATGAAAGTGGCAGATTCAAGGAATCAATCATCAGAGACACGTGGGGTTTGCTTAACTTGTACGAGGCATCATACTTAGGAGAGGAGGGTGAAGATTTATTAACGGAGGCCATGCACTTTACAAAGCTCCACCTTCGCCAATCCTTACCAGACCTGAGCCCTGAAGAAGGACGCCATGTTGAGAGAGCCTTGAGGCTTCCGAGGCACCTCAGAATGGTCAGGCTGGAAGCCAGAGACTTCATTCATGAATATGAAACATGTAGCGACCACATGCCAGCTCTATTTGCTTTGGCCAAGTTAGACTTTGACATGCTTCAATCTCTGCACCAAAAAGAATTGGCAGAGATTTGCAGGTGACACGGATCTCAACCTTTGAAACGTTCTTGATCATATTCAATGCTGCATATAAGAACAAAATCTTCAATATTTGACATTTTTAGATGGTGGAAAGAACTGGGGCTCGTTGATAAACTTGGTTTTGCGAGAGACAGACCATCAGAGTGCTTCCTGTGGACGGTGGGCATATTTCCAGAGGCATGTTATTCTGATTGCAGAATTGAACTCACCAAAACCATCTGCATATTACTGGTTATGGATGATGTCTTTGACTCCTATGGCTCCTTGGATGACCTTGTTCTTTTCACTGAAGCCATCAGAAGGTTGATCTGCTTGTCAAATATTTTCTCGTTATCACTAAAAGAGAATCCACACATGTGACTCAGAATTGATCATATTGTTTTCCAGGTGGGATCTGGACTCAATGGAGGGGCTGCCCGCGTATATGAAGATATGCTACATGGCACTGTACAACACAACCAATGAAATGGCCTACAGAGTTCAGAAAGACCGTGGCTTGACCGTGGTTGCGCTCCTCAAAGGAACTGTAAGAGTATCTAAATAGTAGTATTAGGAAAAAGTACTTAATTACCAACCAAGATAGGATTGAGCATTTAATTAATGACGGTTGGGTGCAGTGGATAGACATATTCGAAGCATTCTTAGAGGAAGCCAAGTGGTTCAACAGAGGACACATACCAAGTTTTGAAAAATATTTGAAGAATGGTGTGACATCTGCAGGATCATACATGGCACTGGTCCACGCATTCTTCCTCATAGGAGATGACCTCTCAGAGCAAAACATTTCCACGACGATGAATCCATATCCAAGGCTCTTCAATGTGTCTGGCCAAATTCTTCGCCTCTGGGATGACTTGGGAACTTCAACTGTACGTATGCTTTACTTTATTAATATAAGCATCCCCTTTCATTTGTCCTCTACATGCATGCCTAAATGGGATCTCCATTGATTATTATTAATAAAAAATTAATTGAAGATGAAGATTCACTTTGATGATCAGGAGGAGCAAGAAAGAGGAGATAACGCAAGCAGTATTCAGTGCTACATGAGAGAAAATCCTTATTTGGAGGAAGACGGAGCTAGAAGATACATAAGAGAGCGAATAGGGAAGCTGTGGTGGGAACTGAATAGCATAGCAATGGCGTCAAAGACAAAGTCAAAGTCAATGCCTTGGTCAACGGTGAAGGCTTCGCTTAACATGGCAAGAACTGCGCAGGTCATTTATGAGCATGGAGATGTCAAAAGCGCCTACAGCGTGGATGATTATGTGCAAGCCTTGCTCTTCCAATCCTTTTCAAACCACTGATTCAACTCCGTACCTGATTGATTATTTGGGTTCTATTAATGATGACGTGCATTTGCGAAATTCATGCAACATGGGATCTAGCGCATCATCATCAAGTACCTAATTTATAATCTTAATAAAATTACCCTTTTTTTTGTCAGACTTAATAAAATTACCCTACGTATAATATGCTACACCCAACTCTTTCTTTCATTGTGTTTTTTTTTTTTTTACTATGCAACATGAACACTTTTACATGAGAAGTCTTGTTTGAGACAATATCAAGAATTTAGTGCATGCTTGGTTTAGAGGTGAGATGTTCAAATAACCCCGTTTATACTAAAATAAGTGATTATGAAGCTTATTCTAGTTGTTAGGATAATTTTTATAAAATCTCGATCATTCGTGATTTTCCCCTCCTACCGTACTTTTAATATAAGTGACAAGAGGTTTGCTTCTGAAATTGGAAAATCCCAATTAAATTTCCGCAACAAAATTTTCTCCAATCTGCCCTCCACTTTCTTCTAAATTTTCTCCCAAATATTTTTCTACATATCTTGTCTATTATTTTTAACTGAACATTTCAAATAATATTATTTTAAATAAAATTTTGCATATCATTAAATTCATATCTTTTTTTTAATTATACAAGTATAAGTGATTTTAATAAATGAAATCCAAACATAATCAAAATTCTCAAAGGCCTTGAAAAATATCCAAATGCAAAATTCCAATTGACCATCATCTAAAGCCCACTAGCCCGCTTTTTTTTATTTTTTTAAAAAAATAAAATTGATTAAATTTGTTGACAACTTTTTATCACAATTTAAACCCCATCAATTTTGGATGATTGTTGATAATTTGATTTGGAATTTATATTTAACTTGTATTGTTGGTATCGTAATGTTTGAATTCAATTTTTTGATATGTATTATATGTTTGTTCAACTTGTTTTGTTTAAAATTTGAATTGAATGTTTTATATTCGAATTGTAGTGTGTTTTTATTAAGAAAAACTTGGATGTAGTAATTGACATGGTTGAGTATAGTAAAAAAGGCTAATATCTTACAACTTAGTGACCCTAGGTTCTAATTTCCGTTATAAGAAATGCCTATATTTAGTGGTCTTCAACAATGATACATCTATCTTATATTCCCTTTTCCATTAAGCACATACATTCCTCTACTAAAGGTAATCAATCATATTTAAAATATTGTCAAATTTTAAATATGTAAGCATCTCATATATGTTGTAAGTGGCCAACCCATTCCATTAAATTCAACCTACGTGTTGGTATGTATATCTTTCCTTTCCATCTATTGTGGACCAATGTTATTACACTCACTAGTCCAAAGATGTAAACTTAGATTGTAAACTCAGATGGTAAACTCATAAGGGTTTACTTTTATCAATAAACAGCTAGTAAAATTAAGTTTGTAATTAAAAATTAAAATATAAAAATTTGATTGAAATACATTTAAATTCAAAAAATTGAAATTAATTACATGAATATTCATAATTTAGTATACTCACCCAAGAAATTTTTGTAAAATTCATATATAAAGTCACTAATCACAATATAATCTAAAAAATTAGTATGAGTTTAAGAGTGAATTGACACAATTTTGTAAAATATAAACATAAAAATGGTAAAATTGATGAGTGAACTTGTGAGGTTAATCGGCATGTTGCCAATACCTATGTTTGCATGTGTGTATCTTGTATACAACAGCTGCATATCAATTTTATAACTGAAGTTTCACGTCTTTTGGATCAGAAAGTAGATTTTTCAAACATTTTTAAGATTTTTATTTCAGACAAGTAGCTCAAGTTATAAATCTCAGGAATGAAAAGCAGTGAATTATAAGCCTCGAAGAAACAGTGAGTACTCTAATAATACATGTGTGTGCATAGTGTCCAGCCACAGAACCACCTCGTACTTGTATCATGAAAAAAATTAAAAATGACAAACCAAATAACTACCTACCTACCTACTGCAAGTACTAGGTGGAGGTGATGTGAGAGAGACCAAAAAGAGTAGCACGGCTAATGTCAGCTTGGACTTTAGACCTCTCTTGACACACAACACACACATACCCTGGAAGAAATGTTCGATAATATCACAGCCAATTCCAAGAAAAAGAGCAACAGAACAAACACCACCCAGAAGCAAATAAAAAGTGGGGAGAAAAGACAAAAAAAAACAAAGCTTTTATCTTGGCTGCTTCAATGGAAGCCATTATGCTCAGTTCAAATCCGTTCAGCAACAGTCGAAGATATGAGGGAACAGTATCCACCATTCACCAATACCATTTGGCTTCCAATAAAAGTTTTCAAAGTGCCAAATTATCACAGCCCTAACAACAAGATTCCTCCAATATCACACCCAATTACCCACAAAGCCTTTTGTTTGGGAAGTAACAAAACTTAGATTTCAAACCTTAATTTCAGAGTTCAAGGTAAGTATGTGAGAGAGTTTTATCTCGACTTACGTGAAAATGATTTTGGAAATTGATTCCCAAACCTAAATTACTTTCCAGGACTACCACACATATACCAAAGACCTCAATAAGAGCATCTAACCCATAAGGGCTATGTTTGCCAACTATTTTTAAGAAGTACTTTCATACAAATTGAGATAAAAACCTCAAATTATGTAAAATCACTTTTCAATCTTAAACATACTCGAATCCCACATCCTCAATTCTCTCACAGGTCAGGTCTGATTATTCCACCTTCACGTATTTCTCAACACAATTGAACCAAGAAAAATATATCCAAGCGTTAAACAGCAAACAGATTATTTGGAAAAAAAAAACACCCAGCCTCTGAGTAATGAAAATACCTCGTGAAGTGAAGATCAGAACAAACTCAACGAGAGAAGTAGAAACAGCAAGTGGAATCCAACGCTCCCTTGATATACCACCGTCTGGATTATCGGTAAAGCTCCACAATGCTATCCCTTCAAACCTATCAAATCATATATTTCGATCAAAATACAAATCTTTAGCGCAAAAAAAAAAAGAGGACGAAAAGGAAGGGGAAAACCCAGTAAATGCCTCGAGACTGCAATGAAACAAATTTCTAGAAGAGAATCGTAGGAGAAGAAAGCAGAACAAACAGGAGCATGGAGATTAGACGGCGGCTGCAACGGAAAATAAAGACAATGGATTCCTCGAGCGACGGCAGGGAATCGAAGACGGAGGACGTGGCGACGAACTGGCCTGGGCTTCTCGATCACGGCGGCAGCGACAACAAATCAAGAGGAAGAGAAGGCAGTGAATGCGCAATAATGAATGAGAGGAATAATGGAGCTCGAATGAGCTTAGATGAAGAAGCACGGTGAATGAGAGGATGGAGCTCTCAGTGAATAATGAATGAAGAGGAAGAGAAAGCAAGGGCAGACTCGAGCGCTGAGATTTAATTTTTTTTTATCATTCATGGGTGCGGTCTAAGATCGTTTTCTGACCGCACCCACGTCTAAAATCATTTTCTTTTACGTGCATTTAGATTTTAAAATTCCCTCCCTTATTTATATAGATGATACTGGTACGGTTTAAAAGTTGCAGTTTAGATTAACATTTTTTTATTAATGACTTTTAATCATAATTTGAACCTCATTAATATTAAATAATTGTTAATCATTTAATTTGGGATTTTTATTTAACTTGTATTGTTGGTATTGTAATGTTTGAATTTAATTTTGTGATATGTATTATATTTGTTCAACTTGTATTATTTAAAATTTGAATTAAATATTTTATATTCAAATTGTAATTCATTTTTATAAAGATCAACTTGGATGTAGCAATTGACATAGGTTGAATCTAGTAAAATAGGTTAATCTCTTATATCTCGATGAACCGAGGTTTGAATTTCCATTATAAGAAGTGCCCACATTTAATTATCTTCAACAATGACACATCTATGTCTGTCCTCTTTTCCATTAAGCACATGCATCCCTCTAGTAAAGGTAATCATATTTAAGACATTACCGAATGTTAAATATAATAAGCATTTCATATTTATTCTAAATTGCCAGCCCCTTCCACTAAACTCAATCCACATGTTGGTATGTCTATCTTTCCTCTCTTGTTGTGGGCAATGTTATCACACCCGCTACTCCAAAGATGTAAACTTGGATTGTAAAATCAGATAGTAAACTTGTAAAAGTTTACTTTTATCAATAAATAGCAAGTAAAATTAAGTTCGTAATTAAAAATTAAAATATAAAAATTTGATTGAAATACGTTTAAATCCAAAAAAAATGAAATTAATTATATTAATATTCATAATTTAGTATACTCAACCAAAATATTTTTGTCAAATTCATATATAAAGTCACTAATCACAATATAATTTAAAAAATTAGTAGGAGTTTAAGAGTGAATTGACATAATTTTGTAAAGTAGAAACATAAAAACAGTAAAATTAGTGAGTGAACTTGTGAGGTTAATCGAGATTGTTGTTAATATGAATTTAATAATGATTTAACATGATTTTGTAAATTAGAAATGTAAAAACCATAAAGTAAATAATAGAGTTAATAACTCACGAGCTTGACAACAACGGTTGTGGGTGTTACAGTTGGCACGCCTTTTTTTGTTTGGGAACAAAACTGAGCACGACGTTAAATTATTAATTGATTATGGCCACTTGCAACATTTTTATGGTAAAAATAGATGAGAGCCTATTGTACGAGAGTTTTTTTGTTTGTGCACCTAGGGTGTATGTATCGCAGTTGACAGCCACTCCTAGTTTTCTATCACTTAATCTAATTTTCATATACATGACCCAGTTATGCTTCATCTGAGTTTTTTCCCCCAAACATGTGAATGATCTGGTAATTAATTATTTAACATCAACACAAACGAAAAGACAATCAGACGGCTATTAATTCCTTGGAAGCTTAATGGGCTCGACAATTAATAATCGAACCCGGTTCTTGGATGTGGAATCCGGGGCTCCATGTCCATCTCCATACTGGTAGGTGCACTGGGAAATTCTCGCGAGGTTCATCGCACTATCTACAAAAGCTTGTGAAAAGGCAGACTCCATTCCTCTTGCTTTGTTCATCTCCTTCCAAGTCTCATCCACCAAACCCCGTATGTATCTGTGACTATTCTCATCAGTGGCCCCACTCTGATGCTTATAACACACTATCGAACTCGCTGCCTCACCTCTCTCTAACTCCGCCTGCACAAACATTATTAATGACGAAAGGAATTAAAACATGGTTCTCATCAGAGCCTTCGAAAAGAGAGAACGTAGAACCGGACGACAACATATAGGATAGAGATTGATAAAGGATAAATTGCCCACCTTTGACGTGCCCAAATCGTTGCAGAGTCGAAAAATGACGGAAGGGCAACGCAAGAGGGGATGGTTGGGGTCCAAGGATTGAAGTGAGTACTCTGAGAAATTGTGATTTAGAAAGAAATAGGCATGGAAGAGGAAAACTACTCCTGAAACTGACATCCATGCGTTTCTGAAGTAGACATCAAAGGAGGGTATATGTTTGCCATGGGACCACCTGGCCTCTTGAAGGAAACCTTTCAACATGTCTGCCCACTTCCAAAATGAAGAAAACAGACATTCAGAATATTCACAACGAAACGGTATTTAACAAGTGATACGTTTGCACAATTGAAGAGAGTTGTTCTCGTTGGGCACTCACTGCTTTTGAAAGGTAGGGTAGGATATTGTGTCCTTGCTCTTTCAGGGCCTCATACGTCATTTCGTTGACAGTGTTGTAGAGAGCCAGGAAGCACACCTTCATGTACTCTGGCAGAACATGTATTGCGTTTATATCCCACCTGAAGCGTAACAAAAGAATTCATCACATATATATAATATTTGTTCGTATCTATAATCTGTGTGTCGTCTTGCTTTGAACGGAAACAGTATCTGTAAAATAAACTAATTCATCTATAAAGGAAAAAACAAACCTTTCCACAGCGGCGGTGAAAAGCTCAAGTTCATCCAAAGTGCCATAAACATCGTAGACGTCGTCGATTGTGGTCACGAAACAGGCAACTTTAGTTAATACTTTTCGAAGCTCACTGTGTTGAGGTTCGGACGCTATTCCGACGGCCCAAAAGAAGCACTCCATCAGCCTGTCCCTGCTGAAGCTCAACTTGGAAGCTAGTCCCATCGCCTTCCACCACCTATCATTATATATATATATAAAGCCAATATTCTCTTTTGATTTCCTATAATTTGGTTGACGTTAAATGTTTCTACATAGGGAAAGGAACATAAGAAACTGACTAAGTACCTTGACATTTCTCGGAGATCCCTTTGTAGTTTTGACTGGACTACGTTAAAATCCAGAACAGCAGCTTCAAGAAGGGACATGTTAGCGTCTTCCCTCTGACCATAAGCATCGATGTACCATCTTGCCTCTAACCTTCGTGTCCTACGATGCACTGGAAGATCCAGCGCGTGACTGATGGCTTGTCCTAAGAGATGATCATCATTGCCTATAAGTTGGTACACGTCTCTGAGATGAATGGTGGCGAAGGCCTTGGCCTCCTCCAGAACGTCCTCTCCTGGGCATCCCATAAATGCTGCCTCGTACAGACTCAACACCCCTTTCGCATCTTTGCTCAGGCATGCCTCAAAATTACCGTTTTGGTCCTTGAAACTCTCAAATATATCTGCGATTATATAATTACGTGCCAATAGCACATTGTTTAATCTAGGTTGTGCCAGATGTAGTTATTGAAAATCCCTTAAGGATAGCCATATACTATCTCCGCTGCTTATTACTTACAAGAGATAGATAACTTTTTTAGAGACATTGAGGACATTAATTAAAAAGGTTAATTCACTTTATGTTCGAAATGCAAAGTGGATAAGGCTTTATAGTCAATAGAATATTCATATGAGTAGTTTGGAGAAAAAAATGACTAAATATAGAAGACAATGAGAATATGGTGTTATATTTAGAATTAAATATAATTTTTAATTAACTCTTATAATAAAGATTGAGATAATAGCATATAATAAAATACTACCTCCTCTCCATTATCTAATATAAAATCTCTTTTGAAATGTAATTTGCGTTACAAATAATATGTTATATTAAACATCAGTTGTTATACTTCAAAATATTATAGGTAAGAGTTTTAGTCCTTTTGGTTGAGGAAAACATTATATATGCTGCTATCACCGAAGATCATACGTACTCATACTCAACTAATCAAATATTTTAAATTTAACCAAATAATAAAACAATAAATCTTATAAAATTTCTAATAATGCGCTCATCCAGCAATATTATAGTTGGGTTATACTACTATAAACTACTTATATTATAATAGATAAATAGAAGGAAAGCGTATTGACAAAGTACGTAATGGATGTCATCCACTTGTAAGCACCTGAGGAAGAAACAACACATTGTAAGAAATTAAAAAATCAGTTTGAACACCTAATAGGCTTTTGCAGCCCCAATAACTCTCCAAAATATGACTTGTTTTCTAACTTGACTTTTGGTAAAATATTCACTTTGACTCAAATGCCAATCCAAACAAAATTTATCTTCTGGGCTTTTAATGGACTTTTGTGATTATAAACGCCGATTCAAATTAACAAACCTACATAATTTTGTATGTCAAGGGTGTCATCAAACTAGATAAGATGAAATTAAATGAAAAAATTGACTGTACAATTGTGCCGCACTTTGATTTTTATTTATTATTAATAATTGAAAGTCCTAATGGTTTTAAAATTCATGGGGTTATACATCTCTTCAATGAACTCTTAATGATCTATTGTTTACAAATATGTTCCCAACCCAAAGAAATGAAAAGAAAATCATAAATATCAAAATAAAATAATGGTTCAAATGTCACACACACACACATATACCCCACTTGTTATGTGTAAGTCAGTTTTACCTCATTTTCGTATACAAAGAAATGTATTAAATAGATAAAAATTTCACATTTGTCGTTAATAAATTTTTTTCCTTTTTATACATTTATAAATAATCATCCTAACCTCTCCCCCCCCTTCTCCCTTTCCAATAGAAATTAAATAGGAGTAAAATTAAAAAAAAAAGTAATTAAATAATCTACATGCTGAGCTAAACAAGCAACCTGTTAGGGATTCCCCAATATCCAATCCGACTTTAATCTAAATAGAGTCAATCCGTTTTGCCTACTCTTCGTACCTGGTGAGACATGATAGCCATGATCTCTGAGGAGTCTGAAACTTAAAGCGGCTTCGTGTAGGCTTATGCACTGGTTTGTGTGACGGCGTGTTTCTTCCCATGATACATATCTATCAAGAGCATCTTTGATCTCTTTCTCAAAGTGATAGCCAAGTCCTAAGCGTTGGATGTCGTCTATGAGCTCAATTTTTTCCAATGGCTCAGTATTATCATTAACGATCATCCTCCTCACATCCTCCAGCAGCTTTCTTTCTCTGGCCTTGTACTTCTCATCCTATTGCAGCAAGCTAAGTATCGTTAATTCTATGTCATAGTACGTAATAGAAGATCGTGAATAACGTTCTCTATATATGGTGAATTCCTGAGACGATGAGGGAGTTGAGTGATTGGCCAAGAAATGAAGGAAACTGAATTACCGTAAAACCATTGTCAAGCGACTGGAGGAAGTCATAACTCCAGAGGGTAGGCTGGTAATTAGCGGAGTTTCTTTGAGGGGAAGGAGGGAGGGAAAGGTCTTGTTGTGTGGCCAAACATCGGAAGTTATAGTGATTATTATAACCAATGCTGTGAAAGGGAAGGCTTCCTCCTGGTTTGTTGTGTTTTCTGAAACTAAGTGAGACGAAGGAGGAATTGGGCAAGAAGGCACTTGACTGGGCCATAGTTTTGTAGCTTGTTTGCTAGTGAATGCTATAATGATAATTGCTTGCTTTCCTTTACAATGCAGGGCTTATTATACCCCAACTGGTAGTCTCTCCAATGCTAATATATAATAAGTACGATGGATGGTTCGTTATTCAACTAAAAGAATACTACTGCCTCTGGTGTACAATGCGGATTAATATATGTCTTGATCGGTAATTCCGTGCGGATCAAGCTTTTATGAAGGGGTTGAAGCTAATTAATTAGTTAGGAAATTGGCAGAGAAAGCAGACATGAAGGTCAGCCTAGCTATCTTAACCTAGTTGTTGATATGATGATATGATGCAGGCGGCGTGAGGAAATTAAGAATATCTGGAATAGAGCATCACCACGTGAAAACTGAAATACACTCCCTCCCTTATAATTAATTAGGATAATATCTTTTGACAAACAAATTAGTAGCTGTTTGATCGCGTGTTAGGTGCAGCTTGTATTATTATAATGGAATTTTGATATATAAACTCCGTCTAATCACACACACACACACACAAGATAACTGAATCATGTGGAGCAAAAAGTTTGTTTAAATAGATTTAGGACTTGTTTGGGAAGCAATAAAACCTAGGTTTCAAACCTTGGTTTCACAGAATCCGAGGTAAGTATGTGAGAGAGTTTTGTTTCGACTTGCATGAAATTACTTTTGAGAATTGATTGGCAAACAAGCCCTAAAAGCTATAAATGCATAGGAAAGACAATTTTTTTTCCTAAATATACCGTTATTTATAGATGTGATAAGTGAAAGAGATTGGGTGGGAAAAGAGATGGAAGATAATAAGTAGGAAAAAGGGACAGGAAATTATATAATTAATCGAGATTAAAATAAAAAATAAATTGAATTTTCGTATAAGTACATAGCACTTAGGAAGGAACAGTTGGTTGGCTAAAAAAAAAGAGACGGTTTACAGTTTTCTTTGCTAGCTAGGCACGTACGTAGGGGCGTCATCTTTAATTAAGGCAAAGCTATTAAATCGTTTCTGTGGATAATGCTGAATAAACTTTCAACTGCTACATACGTTAATTATCACAACTTAAATTTTATTTCATATATAGCGGAGTGAATGGTATTTTGAAGCAAAAATTATCTCATCTCAAGTACTATGGATCAACCTACACTATTTAGTGTCACTTTTTTAAGTATTAAAATTGTTACGATATGTCATCTCATTTAAAAAAACATAATTAAACTTCTGTTATGGGATTACGTTAAACACTCATTAAAAAATCTGTAACAAATATGCTTTGCGGGTCCAATAGAATAATAAACTTGATTTGGATCTTTGCACATATTCAAAGGTTCAAATTTAATTTCCAGGAGATGAAAAAATTACACTGGTGCAATTATTTTTAATAGACCTGATAATGATCAAATTTGACCATGTTGTACTTGATATTAGATAATTCTATTAAAAAATTGTTTCTCTAGAATGATAGTCTGAAATATTTGAATTGGATTTGGATTTAAAATTAAAATATCACCATCTCTTGTCCATTTAGAAAGATACACAAACACAAATTTATCAAACAAAATCTGCGTAGATCAGCTAAAATGGGCTCCTTGCACCAATGTTTAGCATTAACATAAATAAACGATACGATTTACAAGTGCTATACTCCATAAATGTATAACTTGTTGCAGTTGGCAAAATTAAAAAAAAAAAAAAAACGGTATGAGTGGTTGACCCCCAATATGCGGACAATGACGAAGGAAATAACGGTGTTCACACTTGGAGGTTACTTTAGCGTAAAATATTTAAGTCCAGTGGAGAATCTCTCGCCGGCGACAACGTACGTACCAAAGTCAAGTCTAAGCAGTGTTCACAGTAAGGACGGCATTAATTAAGTTATCAATTAGAAACGTAATACAAGTTTGAATTTTCAAAGTCAAATGAGAATCGCTGGATACATGGATGCATAATTTTTATTTGCCTCAACTCACAGCTCATCTTTAACGCTCAAGAGCTTCCCCATATCGAGTTCAGACTTAAGGTTTCACATATATATAATCTATCACTTTTAATTAACATAACCTACGTTGATATATTTTACCAAAATTAAAGAAAATTTTAAAATTTATCAAGTTTCCAACTTCACTCCGGTGAAATATAAACATGCTTTAACATAACTGCCTCCAATCATATACATAATATACAAATATTCAAATTGCGTGGATGAAAAGTTAGTTTTTTTTGTTCTGTTTTGCCATAACTCAAACATTCATTACCGCACATAGGGAGTTCGAATTCACAGATCCATGTTTAAGAAAGACTTAAAGGAAAAGTTTGGTGTCAAGGGGCTACAAGATTCCAAGAAAACCAAAACTTTGATTACAAACAATAAATAAATATGTAAACAAAATATATTTTATTTTCTAAGACTACTCTTGTCGACATTGGGGAAGAATCTCTCATTTTCCCTCATCTTGCCTTAACCTTGATTGACAATGGGATGAATTGCTAGGTTTTAATTATTTCTAAGATAAAATTGCATCTCGAAAAATTTTTAGATACCCATCACTTTTTAATGGAAACTTCTGAATCAAATTTACGTTTTATCTCTATAATATAATAAGAAAATAGTTAATTAAATTCAAATTGCTAAACTTTCATATAAATAATTAAACAGTACAATAAAGAAATTTTTTAAAATACTTTGTGTAAAAGACCAAATTTGAACCATCAAAATATTGATCTAATAATTATAAAAGGAAGAAGAGTGGAAGAAAAAAGAAAAGGCTCCTCTCCCGAGAATAAGAAAGAGATAATCAATGTGGAAGAAAAATGAGTGGGAAAGAGAATTAATAGATGTGTGAGAGATATAATTAATACAATGATATAACATGTAAAAAAAAAATTAAAATTTTAAACATCCAATAGGACCATTTCACTTCAAAATTAGGAGCACGCGGGTATGTTGACATATGCAGCCTTCATTGCCATAAGATTCCTAACTTATCTTACGCCTGATTCTTTGCTCCTCTGATAATGAATCAACATGCTTCACGGTCCGGAATATGTTTTAAGTTTTGTTTATTCAGTGAAACCATAATAAATTAACGAAACTAAATAGCACTAACTGACATAATAATTCAAGGTCTAAAAAAGGAAAAAATGAAAAATGACTTAGAAATTACTCACGATCGATTAATTCTATAAAATAGGAGTCAAATGAGTCCTTCAATCCGTATGAGGAGACTTGGTCGAAAAAAATAAATGATAAAATAATATTAGTTCTCTTTGATAAATTTAGTTTAATATTAATTTAAAAAATTTCTAAAATTATATAATTCAAAATTCTTAAGACAGTACGTCATTCTGCTGAATGCCTATTTCCTTTTGGAAAAGATTTAAGGCCCTGTTTGATATACTAGAATTGATTTTGATGGAAATGGATATAGAGATTATTATGGATATAAAGATGGATATAGTATTTAAAAGTACGTTTGGTATGTTATGGAAATGAAATCTAATTTTTATATGAAAATATCAAAATACTTTTTAAAATTAAAAAATTAAAAATCTTCAATTTTGACCAAAATAATCTTCATTTTTTGGCGGCATCCTTCCCCATTAATTGATGCCGAGTGGAGTGCCACAATTCATTCATCATTTTTTATCTACATAATCCAAAGCCCATAGCACTGGCGACGTCTCCGGCATAAATGCAAGGAAGATTTATAGCTGATATAGGATCTTTTGCAAGTGGTTCGACACGAAAGAAAAAATTTCCAACAAAAGGATTTCCAGAACATCCAATGAATCCAGAAAATCTTCACTTCATTTAAAGAAATGAAAAGAAAAGAAAATCTTCATCTCCATGAAATAAACATGTGAAAAAAAAAAACTCCATCTCCATCAAAAAAACTCAACATGCACTATACATCTCCATCTTCCTTCACACTGTCGTTGAACCATCGAGATGAAGACTTGAAAATGAGGAGTTTGTGAAAGAAGCTTGCTATTTCAGATCTTAGGACCACTCCAAAACTCACAGCAACCCCATGATTCCCAAGCAACGAGAAATCAAAACCAGTGAACAATTCGAAGCGGAAAATTGTTTATTCAAAGTTGAAAATTGCAGGGAGGTCGCTGTGATAGGCATGCTTGCTGGCGATAGGTTCTAGTTGCCGGTGGATTAGGTGAGTGGTGGCTCGGTTCTCGTCGACAACGGTGGTGGCTCAGTTCTCGTCGGCGGTAGGTTCTCGTCAGCGTCATAGGCATGCTCGCCTACAATGGGTTCTAGTTGCCGGTTGGTTAGATGAGCGGTGAATGAGTTCTTATTGGCATGAAAATCAAAGTGCAGAGGTAAGGGTAAAAACTAAAAATAGATGTGATGGAGATGAAATTAGAAAACTGAAATTAACGGATGGAAACCATTTTTAAAAGTTTGGATGGATATGAATATACAATTGTGCAAATTCCATGCTACCAAACAAGTTATAACCATGAATTTGGGCTCCATTTTTATTTTTACATGTTCAGTTCCATCATATCAAATAGGTCATTAGGTTCCTTTGATTGATACAAAACAATCCATATGATTTGGTAAATATTTTTTTTGGCATAAGAGAAAAATGGGGTAAATATAGGTCAATTATACAATATCAACAAAATCGAAAAGATTTTCCCGTGTCCGTTGATTCCTTGGAAGCTTAATGGGTTCGATTATCAATGACCAAATTCGGTTCTTGGATGTGGAATCCGGGGCTCCATGTCCATCTCCATACTGGTAGGTGCACTGGGAAATTCTCGCGAGGTTCATCGCACTTTCTACGAAAGCTTTTGAAAATTCAGACCCCATTCCTCTTGCTTTGTTCATCTCCTTCCAAGTCTCATCCACCAAACCCCGTATGTATCTGTGACTATTCTCATCAGTGGCCCCACTTTGATGCTTGTAACACACTATCGAACTTGCTGCTTCGCCTCTCTCTAACTCCGCCTGAAAAACCATTATTAATGACGAAAGTAATTAAAACGGTATTCTCATCGATCAGAATCTTCGAGAAGAGAGTACATATACGAGGAACCAAAGGACAACATAGGATCGAGATTGATAAAGGATAGGTTGTCCACCTTTGATGTGCCCAGATCGTTGCAGAGTCGGAAAATAATGGAAGGGCAACGCAAGAGATCGTGGTGTATGTCCAAGGATTGAAGCGACTCCTTTGAGAAATGACGGTTGAGAAAGAAATAGGCATGGACAAGGAATACTACTCCTGAAACTGACATCCATGCGTTTCTGAAGTAGGTATCAAATGAGGGTATGCGTTTGCCATGGGACCATCTGGCTTCTTGCAGGAATGCTTTCAACATGTCTGCCCACTTCAATTATAAAGAAACAGACATTTAGTTTCATCACACTGAAATAGATTTAGCATGTGATTAAACGAAGAGCCGTTTTGGTTTAGCACTCACTGCTTGGGTGAGGTAAGGTAGGATATTGTGCCCTTGCTTATTCAGAGCCTCATAAGTCATTTCATTGACTGTGTTGTAGAGAGCTAGGAAACACACTTTCATGTACTCTGGCAGAACCTGTATTGCGTTTATATCCCACCTGAAACGTAACAAAATTATTCATCACATATGATATTTGCCCGTACCTGATCTGTGGGTCGTCTTGCTTTGAACGGAAACGGTACCTGTAAAATAAACTAATTCATACATGTAGGAGGAAACAAACCTTTCGACAGCAGCGGTGAAAAGCTCAAGTTCATCCAAAGTGCCGTAAACATCGTAGACGTCGTCGATTGTGGTCACGAAACAAGCAATTTTGGTTAATGCTTTTCGAAGCTCAGAGTGTTGAGGTTCGGACGCTATTCCGGCGGCCCAAAAGAAGCACTCCATCAGCCTGTCCCTGCTGAAGCTCAACTTCGAAGCTAGTCCCATCCCCTTCCACCACCTATAAGATAATTAATTATGTAAATATATATTTGAAGCCAATATTCTCTTTTGATTTTCTATCATTTGGTTGACGTTAAATGTATCTACATAGGGAAAAGAACATAATATACCGACTAAGTACCTTGACATTTCTTGGAGATCCCTTTGAAGTGTTGACTGGACTATGTTAAAATCCAGAACAGCAGCTTCAAGAAGGGTCATGCTAGCGTCTTCCCTCTGACCATAAGCATCTATGTACCATCTTGCCTCTAACCTTCGTGTCCTGCGATGCACTGGAAGATCCAGCGCGTGACTGATGGCTTGTACCAAGAGATGATCATCATTGCTTATAAGTTGGTTCATGCCCCTGAGATGAATGGTGGCGAAGGCCTTGGCCTCCTCCAGAACGTCCTCTCCTGGGTATCCCATAAATGCTGCCTCGTACAGACTCAACAGCCCTTTCACATCCTTGCTGAGGCATGGCTTAAAATTACCGTTTTGGTCCATGAAACTCTCAAATACATCTGCGTTATTTACGTCCCAATCTCATCATTTAATATAGTTTATGCGAGAGAGGAATTATTAAAGCAGTATCATGTAGGCTTCTGGTCTGATATATAGTGGATATGTACCTTGTGAGACATGGTAGCCATGATCTCTGAGGAGTCTGAAGCTTAAAGCAGCTTCATGTAGGCTTCTGCTCTGTTTGTTTTGACTATGTTTTTCGGAGGAGAGAAGGGTATGAAGAGCGTCTTTGATCTCTTTTTCAAAGTGGGAGCCAAGGCCTAAGCGTTTTATGTCGTCAATGAGCTCAAGTTTTGCGAATGGCTCAGTATTTTTATTAACGATCGTCCTCGTCACATCCTCGAGGAGCTTCCTCTCTCTGGCCTTGTACTTCTCATCCTTTAACAACAAGTTAAGTATTAATGTTAATTTCTATGTCATAATAATAAAAGATACGTGGTGAGCGAGGAGGGAATTGGGTAAGTGACCAAGAGCTGAAGCAAGTAGTAAATTACCGTATAAGCACTGTTCAAGGACTGGAGGAAGTCATAACTCCAGAGGGTAGGCTGGTAATTGGCGGAGTTTCTTGGAGAGGAAGGAGGAAGGGAAAGGGTTTGTTGTGATGCCAAGCATCGGAAGTTATGGCGGTTAGGACCAATTCTGTGAAAGGAAAGAGTTCCTTCTGGCCTGTTGTGTTTTCTGAAAATTAGTGAGATGAAGGAGGAACTGGGAAAGAAGGTACTGGCAAGGGCCATAGTTGTAGCTTGTTTGCTAATCAACTCTATTGCTACCGTCAATTGCGAGTGTTGATTGCTTCTTGCGTTCCATTACGAAGCGGGGCTCATTATATAGATAGCTAGAACCCGAACCTGGAGCCTCTCTGATAAGATGTACGATGATGTTTCGTTGTTGAACTAAAATGACAGGAATGAACTAGTCACGTTTTATTTGTTTTTTTTTTTTTGCCAATGAACTAGTCACGTTTTATTATATGCATGCAAGTGTAAAAAAAAAAATAAAAATGAATAGGACAAGGTGGGCACAGCAGTCAGGAGTGAGCTGTAAGGATGATGTCATGGGGGGACGTGTAAGCCGAGGATGAATAGCGCGTGCGATGTCATTGGATGGTAATAATTAATAAATCTTGAACGTCAAAGGAATTTCCACGTACATAGAACTGCCGTATAAAATATAATGTATGCCTGATGAAGAATTGAAGATG
This sequence comes from Vachellia collinsii, assembly GCA_006871305.1. Classification (NCBI taxonomy): domain Eukaryota; kingdom Viridiplantae; phylum Streptophyta; class Magnoliopsida; order Fabales; family Fabaceae; genus Vachellia; species Vachellia collinsii. The sequence goes on from QFDD01001446.1 coordinate 22,177, forward strand.
TGGAAGCTAATTATTAATTAGAGATTTTTGATAAAAAATTATTAATTACAGATTTGAGCAGAGAAAGAAAGCACTGAATTTCACAACGTTGGGCACAAAAGTGCACCACCTGGCGGAAGGGTATACGCCCTTTGCGGGATAAGTGCGAGTGCCTAATTCTTAACTTCATATTGTGAAGGCGCGGGGAAGATGCCATTACGAACGAAATTGGAACCGAGAGCGTTATCAATCACGTGATTCATTCGTTTTTTTTTTTTTCCCTTTTTCCAACCATTGGTTAATTAGGTCGGCAGCAAATATATATTCTTTTCTTGATATAAAATATAGTTGATTTTTTTTAGGATCCTAAGCAAGCAAATTAATAAGGGTAGATGTGAAAATTTAATAACACAGTTATTAACCGGAGCATATATCACAATTAACTTTTTAAAAATATAAATTTAACAATAATTAATAGATAAGAGTAAAAATTTAGTAATGTTGTTAAGTTTAATTTACCTGGCATATCAATTAATATGGATATTGCTTTTTTTTTTATTATTATCTTTCCTCCTCTCTTTATATTTGCGTGGGGCTCTAAGTCACACGCTTCTCTCTCCTCCCTGGTTCACTTGGGAGTGGCATGGTGTGGTCTCATTTGAAAGCATAGGCACGTAGAGTGTGCCAAATTTCTAACAATCTCTGGACTGGACTCTAATGCAACATCGTGTCGGGTGTGAGTGTTGAAAAATCACATTCATATAAATTGAAATAAAATTTTAGTCACATATTTATCTTGTAAATCATAAATTATATTGAATAAGTGGCTTAACTATTAATCCAAAGAAGCGGATTTTCCTAGAACCGTCTTTCTCATTTTATTTTCAGAATCACAACGACACTCTTAAATCAAGTAAGGATGGTTTAGATTTAACATTTTATAAAATTTTTATTATAATAATTTGTAAGTTAAAAATTTTGTTATCTAGTATATAATGCATTTATAAATCATGTAGATCTATTTTAATATTTTAAATTTATTTATATTCATAATATTAATTTTATAAAATATTAAATATGAACATTCTATTTTTTTTAATTTAAGGATAAAGATATCATTATAAAAATGAAAATGATGATTTTTACAGAACGCAAACCTTAATCGAAAAGGGACACTACACTGTACATCCCTTCGTCCTCGTCGTGTTACTGAAGTGAAGTGACCTTTTCAGATGCTGAAATTTAAATATCTGGGGAAGCTGTTTGAAGAAAAATTTGATTTTTTGAAAATTTAAGAAAATATGCTAGACTGGGGTGTGCCGTGTGGGGTGTGACAGGGGAGGGGCCGAATACGAATACTGCTAGCTATTATAAGAATTTATTTGTTAATATTTTAGAATCACTTATTAAATCAATTTTATATAAATTGAGATAAAATCTCTCATATATATTTATTTTAAATTGTATACAATCACTTTTCAAACATTAATTCAAATAAATTATAAATCCAAACCTTTGAAAATAATAAGGGCTTTGGCGAAGATATTCAAGGTTTAGTCCCTCCTGTTGTTCACCCAACTCCAAAAGGGTACTCATAAAAATAACGAACTCCCTCAATCCATTAAATCTAGGCATTTAGATTATGTTTTCAACGTTTTAGATTTGATTTTTTTTTTAAAGTAACAGTTTTTTATTAAAAAAATCATTGTTAAAAGATATGATGGTTAAGCGTTTAATTTTATTTTAGATTTTATACCAATTAAAATAATTTTTTTATAAAAAAATAAAAGATCTGGACAAGGGGCCCCCAGTAGACTTGCAGTCTGGGAGAGGGGACGTGAATGACAGGGGAGGTTAGGATAGGGCAAGCTCTTTATCCTTATGATTATCTAATTCTGTTTGGTGTTAACATAACCATGAGAAATTAGATTTTCATTTTCATCTCATTTTCCTGTGCCTCGTTCCCAGCCGATCAAACAGGACCTTTGAGATATAAACCATGTTTGGTATAGCATTATAAAATATCGTTTATATAAAAAATAATAAAAGTCCTTGACCCTAAATCAAGTTAAAAAAAAAAGTAGTTTATAGATTCCTTTTCATGACAAGTTGACAAGTTCTTTTGAAACATGTGATGCGAAACAAATATGATAAGCAATTCATTAGATAAAGAAACATGTGATTTAATGGATTCTTTCAGTTTTTTATTAAGAAAATGAATAAACAGTTTGGCAAAAAAGAAAATGAATAAACAGCCGTCACCACCGACTCCGGGTAGAGTCTTGGAAGCACCGAATTCACGTGCATTGTGACGCCCACAAAAACTGTAGCTCTTGTGTAGTCACCCTGTTCCTGTAGCAAACACAATGTCCACATCACGGCGACTCGCCCAACCGGAGGTGGACACGTGAGGCTCATGCGCAGGAGGGGAGCACGTGGCGGATGTGGAATGGGCGATGAGGAAGGTCATGTGAGAGAGTGGTTAATCGAAACCGGCGGTGTAGGGTTTGAGGAAAATGACAAGGGCAAGGCTGCAGCGGGATGGGAGATGGTGAGTGGAGGGTAAGATGGCAACGTCAACATGCGTGCACCCCACCTCATCCTATTTATTCCTCATCCTTGCCTGTGCACCTGCTCTTACGCCTTTCCCTGACACCACCTATAATGTTCACCCTCTCTTCTTCACAGGGATGACTTATCTCCTTTGTTTATTATTAATATTATGCTTTTTCCTCCCAAAATCTAACCTTTTAATCGAGATTACAATGCCAAATTCAAGGGAATAAAATAACGATACATTTATTAAAGTGCTAACTCATTATTTAAAACCACTGATGATTGCGTTTCTTGCCCAACATTTTATAGTGATTTATTTCCCTTCCTATATATCCTTAGTTTGATGTAATTTGAATTCACACATGAACAAACTAACACGGGACTGGATGTGAAGATTTGATGTGAGGGTGTAGCGAGCGGAAAAGGAGGACCAAAATGGGAAACGTGTTGGTATTGAGATGAATGAATGTGATGATGGGTGAGAAGAATGAATGAGCTTTGCATTTAGGCAAAAATGTGCATTCATTTATCCTATCCCATTGCTTCACATGACCCTGCTCACCGAACCCCTCCTTCCCCTCCATCCAATCACTTCCTTGCTTCCCCCTCCACGCGCTCCTCAAAAGCCTCCATTACGCGTTCATGAGTGTGCTATATGGAAAATTTAATAATTTGATTTATAAAACAAAAGAAAAGTGTTCACTATTCAAGTTAAAAA
>QFDD01001447.1:0-23589 GCA_006871305.1 Vachellia collinsii
AAAAAAAAAAAAAACGGGTGAATAATTGAATTTAATTTCTTTATGTTTGGAGATATGTGACATATATATAGAGTCATGAGCATGGTGAAAGGGTCGTAGATGATTGTCTCTCATGCATTGTCAACATGCGAAAGGGAACCTAATTATAAGAAATGATGTAAGCGCTTCGTTTAGGAGGAGATCACAAGTCACAGGACGGGAGAATCAACCAGAAAATTCTGAAAAATTACGTACCTATTAGCTGACTCCAACTATTTATTATATCTTATCATGTGGAGGGGATTGAAAGGTACATATATAACATAACTCATGGCTGTAACATCGTTATCTGATACGTACAGGGTTTGAAATTGCGTAGTCCATATAATTAACCGAACCGTAGGGGGTTGATTGAAGGGTAAAAACTAAAAAGTGTTATACTTTAGGCTTAAGTTCAATAATGTGATGATGGTGCAGTTGCAGAGATGAATGGCCCCATGCGTTCATTGCAATAATAAAGAGATTCAGAGGGATTTTGTCGGCTTTAGTTTTGTTGGTATCCCAAGCAGTGAACCTGGCTATACCTCCATCTAACAATTTTGATTAAGCCATAAGTTGGCATCTATCTACCAAATGTTTTTCACTGCTGGAAAATAACCCGTTTTAAATCTGGGTGGTGAATATTAGGTTTCAAAGAAATCAATCAATCAATATATATTTGGATGTGTGTGTGTGTGTTTGTGTGGTGACCACATATATTTAAAAGGAAAAAAAATGCATACTCCAAACATGGCTTCACTTTTGAAGAAAAAAAAAGCGTATAGTGGCGATACACTGATTTGGTTTTTGTTTCTTATCACATCTTTGTTTGTTTGTTTGTTTGTTTGTTTGTGTCTATTGGAACTAATTGATTTTGGTCTTTGTTTCCATTCCAAGGATTCTTCCTCGTAGGCCCTCCCCACATATATTAATTACATGTATGTATCTGTTTATTTCGGGGATAAGTCTCTGTGTATGACTCTCAAAACGCGACGAGTCTTGCCCAACAATCTAATATACAATACTCCAATTAATTTCTACTCTTTAAAAGTACAAACATTGCATATAATTAAATTGCTAGAGGTTCGGTTATATTTGGGAAGATAAACAATTAATGGAGAAGAAAATGACTAAAGCAGGAACTATCATGTGATTTTGAAATACTGTTTCAGTACTTTCACTGATGCAGAAATTAAAGATACGTTTTTCAAACTTGATGGTTAGAACGCAACTAATATTTTAGAACCTTTTTCGCTGATGCCTGACTATTATCAAGACCCGACCGCCATGGCTTGCTAGGCAAATTAATTAATAAGAGAGCCTAACAACAGAGCGTGCTTGATTAGTAGATTAATGTATGAACTAGTTGACCTGAGGAGTTTGGGTTGGATTTGAGTATGTAATGTAAGATCTAACATGGAAGGGAAATTATAAAGACGATTTTATACTAGTAATAATACAAATAATGTAGGAGAGAAGCAAAGGAAATGGAAGGTACGTATATATGGAAGTGAGAAGAAAAAAACCTAATGTATAGTATAAATTGGATATGGAAAAAGTAATTTATTAGGAATTGAAGTGGAAAAGAAAATGAAAGGGAGGCCAAAATGGATAAACGAAGAAAGAAAGAGAGGGAAATTGAACGAGAGAGAGATAGGAAAGTGGAGGTTGGCCGGGAACAGCCACAGACAAATATTCCTGCTTTGCTTTCTAATTTGCTTTTACTTTCTTTCTCAACACATTCACACATGCCCATGTTCTCATCACTCTCACACACTCACCTCAAATTTAATCACTTCCCTCAAACAATACTCTCTTTAAGTAACAGTTAATTATATTAATGCGCCTTTAATTTCTTCTTATGGTGTAATTAACCCACCCATATATCCTCTCTTCTCATGAGAATCAAGCTTCTCTCTTAATCGAAGCAATTGATATTGAGATCAAACCATAAGAGCAGTCAATTTGTGCTCCTGCGAAAATTATTCTCATTTCCTAACAATCAGTTCCATATATCTTGTCTTTAACAATGTGTGCGAGAAATAGTCGTGTAGATAAGAGAGCATGCTTGATTAGTAGATTAATTATTAGTATTAATTTGTCTAATTTCCTACTTCAAGGACAATTTTTCTTTGTCCAAATTCTTCGTGTGGGGTTTCCAATCTCAAACAATATATTCAATGTGATTGATTAATTGGGTCAGTACCAACCGATGTCCTCCTTTCTTAGGTAATGTGCACAGTGATATGTAATTCATATGTCAAAAGCATGATCATATTCGATTCCTATGATATTTTTAAAAGAAACTCCCTTTTAATTCACCCTCTCCCTGATTTTTTTTGGAAAAAAAAACACTTTCCATGAGATAAGAAAAAGTAATTTTGTTCTAAATATAGAATTAAGAGCAACTAAAGTTGATGTTATTGACCTCTAACATAATCATATTCCTGATATGACGATAAAGACAAACTAAACAATTTTGCTTTTGAAAGGAGCACATATTATGCAAAAGCTAACTTTATTGATACAAAAGGCAAATTGAAGGAAAGTCAAGTATAAATTTTGAAGTAAAAGGAACGCTACCAAAGTTTAATTTAGTCAAACTTATTATAAAGAGAAAGTTACCAATATATTGTTTACCCAAATGTTTTTTAGAGAGGTACTTAATCATAAAATTGATAGTAACAAGAACAAAGAAAAGTCACCATACAATGAATTTCCTTCCCTTTTGTTTTAAAAAAATTACCCGTGATATCCTTAGTGTAATTAATTTAAGGTGCATGATTATTGATTTCAGACCTCAATGAAAGTAAATAGTGCAATAACGTATAAATGGCTAATTATTAATTTAATATGTATTATTCCAAAACTATTTGATATGATTGGACCATGAGTCTTGGTTTGAGAATGAATGATGGGGCACATGTGCAAACTATAGAAATAATGGAGACTGTATATAGAGAGGCTAGCTTTATGAACAAACTTGCTTCAACCTTACCTGCTCGAGGTGAGGTGAGGGGTCAATGAAACAGCAACAAAAGAAGAGCAAGAAAGCTCGTGTGGGAAAGAAAAGAAAAGGCTAAAAAGCCTTAAACAAAGCTATCTCAGAAGCCAACAATCGCTTTTTCTTCCTCTCTCTCTCTCTCTCTCTCTCTCTCTCTCAATCAAAACTTCCTTTTCCTTCCTTCCTTCCTTCTTTCTTTGTTTCTGAGTAAAGCTGAAACCCACTATTCCCCCAACTTCTTTAACTCTAGCCTGTAGTAGTACCGGTTAATTCGTGAGGATAGTGATCGGAATAGAGTTGACATAAAAATTTCACCATGCTAGACAGTAGTGCTAATTCTTCTGATGCGGCTTCCTCAGAAAATAATGGAGTGATCCTTCCCAAAAGAAAAAGAAGGCCCGCAGGCACACCAGGTATACTGTATAATTAACACTGTCCAAGTTACCCTCATATATATCTCTCTCTCATCACTGTGGGCTTTAATTTTTCTCTTAATACAGATCCAGATGCTGAGGTCGTGTGTTTGTCACCCAAGACCCTGTTGGAATCAGACAGATATGTGTGTGAGATCTGTAATCAAGGGTTTCAAAGAGACCAGAATCTTCAGATGCATAGAAGAAGACATAAGGTACCTTGGAAACTGCTAAAAAGGGAGAGTAGCGGTACGCAAGATGCGAAGAAGAAGGTGTTTGTGTGCCCTGAGCCTACTTGTTTGCACCATAATCCTTGCCATGCTCTTGGAGATCTCGTGGGCATAAAGAAGCATTTTAGGAGGAAGCATAGTAATCACAAGCAGTGGGTTTGTGAGAAGTGTTCTAAAGGATATGCTGTTCAGTCTGATTACAAAGCTCACCTCAAAACCTGCGGCACCAGAGGCCATTCCTGTGACTGTGGTCGTGTCTTTTCCAGGTAATATACAACACAACATTCCAATTTCTTCTACTTAACAAGAATATCAAGTCATGTCTTGTTTCTGTAACAGTACTAGAATTAGCTTTTGAGACATTTATGTTTATCTTTCATTTTTCATGTCAATCTCTCTCTCTCTCTCTCTCTCTCTCTCTCCAGTTCTTACACTCACATTCGTTCAGTTCTATAAAGGAAACAAAAATTCACTGCAAAGTCAAACCCTAAATTCTTTGTTACCAGGGTTAGTGCTTGGTACAGAGAGAAGCAGATAGAAATCAATATTTGCATCTGATGTCTGACCAGATGGATATGGTGAATAGTTTCAAATTCAGAATCATAAGCATTATCTTATGGGAACCTTTTGAGGAGGCATTATAATCAAGTACCCCCACTCTGAGTAATAGTACTTAATTAGTTAATTATAATTAAAATAATCAACACCCAAATAAGCCATGTGAGGATAATAACTAAGTTTCTGCATGTATGTAGAGACCCCATTCTTTCTCTTTAACTGGCTTATTTTTTAAATACTATTAAATATTAGATTGGAGCTTAACCACATCTATATATATGTGTATATATATGATCCTCCTGTATTTATACATACATACATACATACATACATACATACTCTAGATATCCTTGATTGTAATTATTATTATTTTTTAATTTGCCTTTGTTTTCAAGCTTGCGCATGTCTTACCTGAATGACCTTATTCCCCACTTTGGTTTTTGTGATTATTCCAGACATGCATCATGCCCAATTCATATTCTCATTTAAGTTAAAATCCCAATTATAGATATATTTAGTACGACTTGGTTGTGGGTACTGTCCTTTGAGGGTCATATTGACTTAAATAAACATATAAAAAAATTTTGGTAATTAATAAACGTCCAGTAACTTAGTTAAGTTTCTTTTTTTACAAGTAATTTATTGTTTAGTCGTTTGACCGCTGTTTCAGGGTTGAGAGTTTCATTGAACATCAAGACGCGTGCGCTGTTCGAACAGCTTCAAGCACCAGTCCATCTAGTGAGGCCAATTTATTTCCATTAATGCAAGGCTTGTCTGTGCCAAAACCACCAGCATTGTTGACCTCGGACTTACATGACAACAATAAGCCTCAACTCCACGCCACTACTACTTCCCATGAGAGACGTAATATTCTAGAAGAACTCCAGCTCCTCCGTTGTTCTTCTTCGTCAGATGCTCTGGGAAACCGAGGTTGTGATCATGAGAAGGATAACAACTACGAAACTGATCAAACCCATCTGAAGCTTTCAATAGGGTCATGCAGTAATAATAATAACAGCAACAACAAGAATGTTGCGAACGAAGCAGAAGCAGAAGAAGGACCGAGACTAAGGGAACTGGGGTGGTTGAAAGAGTTTGCTAGCGAAGAGCTCAAGTTGGCGATAGCTGAGAAGGCTTACGCAGAAGAAGCTAGAAGAGAGGCTAAGCGTGAGATAGAGATGGCTGAGATTGAGTTTGGGAAAGCGAAGAGGATAAGGAAGGAAGCTCAGGAGGAGCTTGAGAGAGCTGAGGCTTTGAAGAAGCAAGCCATGATGAAGACGAGTTCCACTCTGCTGCAAATTACTTGTCAGGCTTGTAAGCAACAGTTTCAGTCTTCCATTGCTGGGGTTTCATCAGAAGAGACATCTCTTGCTATGAGCTGCATGTCCTCACCCACCACTGAAGGAGAAGGAGATCAATAACCTAGGCTACAAAACAATTTTCAAGTGCTCGTTGTTGTTGGGCCTCTTAACCAATCTGGATTTGCGACAGTCATAAAACCAGATGAAGGGGTAAAAAGGAGGAGTGAATCTTTTACACACTCTCACTCTCTAAACATGTTTAACAGACAAGAGCACTGCGAATCAAATGAAGAGTTTTCCACTTTTTTTTTTTTAGTTTGAGAATGGTAACATATATTTGAAAATTTTTTGCTTGAATATTGTCTATATCTAAAGATATTGCAGAAAGAATGATCGTTAACGAGTAGAAAATTGGTTCTTTGGCTGTTTATTGCTTTTGGTTTTGATCTTTTGACTGGACGAGTTGTGAAACATTCTTTGTTGTTGAGAAACGAATTAATTGTCAAGATGCAAAATATGTGTAGGTGTATGTGTTTCTAAGCTGTAACTTTGTTGAACAAGTGCTATATATATATATAGCAGTAACCTGTTTTGTCGTCTTTTGTTATATAATCATAACATGATGCTTACGTTAATTACATGCATGTTTAGAATATACTTTCGCTCTTTTGTTTAATTTCTATTATATTTTGTTTTCTTCAGCGAGACGTGGCTGAAAGTGTAAAGAAGAAAGGAGTACGTAGTGGTAATTATGGCTAGAAACCTTTTAATTTAGACCTAGATTCCTGATTTATTGATAATTAAACAGAGAGAGAGAGAGAGAGAGAGAGAGACATGGTTGTAATTTGATCGATCCATTGCAAATTAGGTATCTGTTGGCCCAAAAAATTAGATTTCAAGCAAATAATTGAGCATGTATGTATAGTACAGGGTAGGTTTTAAATTGTGGTAGTGATGAGAGCTGAATTTGTTTGAGAGAGAAAATCACAGAACACAGGTATATACAGCTAAGTACATTATTATATAGAATGGGGAACTCTCTCACAAGGGGTTAAATAATAGGATTGCGAAGCTGACAGTTGCAGGATATATTTGAATGCATATGTATCATAAATATGTAAAAGTGATAGGGATCCATGTGGATAATCAACCTGCAAAGAATATATGAGGAGAGTAAGAAACCCCTATGCTTACTTCTCTTTGAATTTGAATTTGTAGTGTTATATTTGAAACTTATATGTATGTATGTAGTATATATAAATAATATTTGGCCAATAGAAAAGTATATATAAATAATAATAAGTAAAGCATGTTTTTCAGTGCCATACACAGAGAGTTCAAAGGGGGAGTATGTATTGTGTGCAGAGCCATACACAGATTTAGAATACAAAAATAAAGCTATATGGAGTATGTGTGATGAGTGAACTAGGACAAACAAACAAAGGAAAAGGCTATATCTATCACTCCACAGTCTGATCTGCCACCAAATAAAGGGGCTTTCTCATTAATTTAAACGACAAGAATCCCACACGTCATTAGTTCCTTTTACCATGAACAACACCAAAAATATACTACATTAATTAACCCAAGAATTCAAAAGAATTTTAATCTGATGGAGCCAAAAAGTAACGGTGTCAAATGTAAAACCTTTACACACAAACTAGGTCCTAGATTTGCAGTTTGCTTAGACAGAGTTGTGAACCAACCAACTGGGTCTTTGATATTTCGATTGCTTCATTGTGATTCTGCTGGGCTATATACTCAAATGGAAACGCACTTCCTTTCTTTTATTTAATTCATAAAATGCCTTTCCATGGCAGTCAACTGTACTGTTAATGCCTTACAAGTTACAATTATTTATACATCTCTTATGTTGTTATATGGGTATGATTATTATTTGTTAGTGTAAATGGTAGAATGTAAATAGCATTAGCACTTGTAATTATGATTGTATAGCTGTCATCTCTAGTAGACATGTGTATGGACCACATTCATTTGTAACAAATTCTGTTAGGATATTCTGTTATATATAGAAGGCAAGCATGAGAATCACTGTGCTTAGCCATTGTGCATTTTGCATTGCGTATTTAGTTCTTCTGTCTGTGTGCACTCTGTTTTCTATCTTGGTATCAGAGCTATACCTTACTTCACCATGTCTATTTCCTCGCACACGACCTCTGATGACGCTGCCTCTTCTGTTGCTGCTAAATCATACTCTCTGTTCAGCTCTTCTAGTCAGACGACGTCCATCAAGCTGGATCGGACGAACTTCTTAGTATGGGAATCTGTTGTCCTTCCGTTGATTGAAGGCAATCGTTTACAGGGTAACATTAATGGTATGCTGGCGCCTAGTCAGACGTGTTTTGTTTCTAGTTTAGAGACTGCCACTCCGAATCCAGAATTTGATGAGTGGTATGCAGTTGATCGTATGTTGGTTGGCTGGCTTTGGAACACAATGTCGCAAGATGTGGGTGCTCAATTACTTCATTGCCGCACTGCACGAGAACTCTGGATTGAAGCTCGTATTCTCACATGTGCTATTTCCAAATCCCGAGTCATGGTATACAAATCTGAGTTACATCAGATCCGAAAGAATGACATGAAAATGGTCGATTATCTTGCTCGTATGAAAAACCTATTTGATCAGCTTGCTCTTGCTGGTGTCTCGATTTCTACTGATGAACTCATTTTGCATACACTCAATGGATTGGATGTTGATTACAACGCTGTTGTTGTCAAATTAATCGACCAAGTTGGTCTTACTTGGATTGAAGCCCAATATGCTTTTCTGGCTTTTGAAAGTAGGATTGATCAACTCAATCAATTCGCTACTCTTTCTGTTTCAGTTCCACCTTCTACTAATTTTATTGCTTCTCGAGGTCGATTGGGTGATCTTTCTGGTCGTTCTAATTCTAGACGAGGATCTTGGCGTGGCGGCTGCTCTAATTTCAGAGGATATCGTAGCTGTGGATGAAACTCTGGTGGAAGACGTGCTGGTTACAATAACAGTGAATACTCTGAAAGCCGTCCATATTGTGATTTATGTGAGCGTGTTGTTCATCGAGTCTCTAACTGTTTCAAACGGTTTGATAAGACTTTTCGTCCTCCAACAAATCAACATGCTCATGATGCCGAGGCATACTATGCTGATCACTCCTCTCTTGATGATGCTAACTGGTATATGGATAGTGGTGCTAATCACCAAATTACGGTTGATTCCTCACAACTCGAGAATGTTGTTCCCGTAGGTAAGTCTCACTTGGTCACTTGCACAGGTGCCAAAACCCCTATTCATGGTATTGGTAACAAATCTATTCCCTGTTCTTATTCTCAAATTCGTCTTCGCAATGTTCTACTTGTTCCTAATGCCACCAAAAATCTTCTCAGTGTTAATCGATTGGTTAAGGATAATGATGTGTTTGTTACTTTCTCTGATTCTGGCTGTACTATGAAGGACAAAACTACCAAAAGACTGCTAATGAAGGGAATAACAAAACAGGGGCTGTATCCGATAAGTAAACAAGCTTACAGTGCTCAGGCTCATGATCACAACGTTGCAGAGGCTCGTGTTAACAGGACTGACGATGAGTTTTTGGATTGGCATTACAAATTAGGACACCCAAATAGTAGAATATTAAAACAAATTCGACAAAAATGTAATGTGAATGTGCAAGTGAATGATAATTTTGTATGTGAGGCTTGCCAGTGTGGGAAATCAAAGAAATTACCATTTCACAATTCTGATTCCCATGCTTCATTTCCTTTTGAGTTGGTACATACAGATCTTTGGGGCCCTTCCCCTGTTCAGTCAATGCATGGTTATCGTTTTTACATCCACTTTGTAGATGACTTTAGTTGATTCACATGGTTATATCCACTTAAACATAAGATCGATGTTGTTGGGGCATTTAAACACTTTAATGCTATGGTTGAAAATCAATTTCAAGCTAAAATCAAAGCCATTCAGTGTGATAATGGAACTGAATGTCGTGTTATTGCTATAATTGCTGAGGCTTCTAGGATTTGTATGAGATTTACTTGCCCGTATACTTCACAGCAAAATGGCCGTGCTGAACGCAAACATCGACACATTGTAGAAGTTGGATTGACATTACTTTCTCAAGCTAAGATGCCTCTTGCGTATTGGACCGATGCTTTTCAGATGGTTGTATTCCTGATCAATTGCCTTCCAACTTCAGTGCTCAATGGTGATTCTCCTCTGTTCTGTTTACATCAAACAGAACCAAACTATCATTCTTTAAAGCCTTTCGGTTGCGCCTGTTACCCTTGTTTGAAACCATATAACTCTCACAAGTTGGATTACCACAGTCAAAAATGTGTGTTTCTTGGTCCAGCATCTCAGCAGAAAGGTTTCAAGTGTTTGAGCATGACCGGTCGGATTTATGTTTCTTGGCATGTTATATTTGATGGTTCTTGTTTTCCTTTTGCCACAGGATTTCTTTAGCGTCACTCATTCCCAGCAACTTCTGACGAGTCTGCATCTATGCCACTACTAATTGTGTCGTCCTCCAATGTAAGCTCCTCCTCAGTAGCCTTACCACCATATCTTCCTTCCACGGCAATTTCACCTTCTCAGGCACTATCTCGGTCTTCCTCCTCTATGTCTCTAGGAGCTACTACTGTTTCTTCCAGCCCAATTTTGCCAGCCCACACAGTGGCCCATGACCCGAGTCCGACATCTAATCCAGAGAATTGTCATCATATGGTAACCCAGGCCAAGTCAGGTATTACCAAACCTAGGCATCCCTTTGTCGGTCTTCTCGCAATTAAGAATCTCACTGTTCTTGATCATGCTTCCGAATCAAGCTCGCTAATGGTAGCCCTTCAAATTCCGCACTGGAAAGCTGCTATAGTGGAGGAATTTCAGGCCCTTCGGCGTAATCACACGTGGGAGCTTGTGTAACAATCTGAGGTATTGTCCCTATTTAGCTGCCCGTAGGCACAGGGTTTTGTCCTTTTGGAATCCCATAATCACACTCAAAAGGCGCCTCGGATGTCAAAGGCCACACCTTGACTACATATATGGCCTTCACTTTGGACGAGTCTAACCAATGTGGGATTTGAGTGCACCCTGCTTACTGCATCTCCCTTCCCCCTTCACCCACTCCGAGGTCCCTCGGGGTGTTAGGTCCCTAGCAACGCTTGGTGTTACACTCTCTCCACTAAAGGAAAGAGTCGTCCTCGGCTCTGATACCATATTGTAACATCCTAAGGTATTGTCCCTGTTTAGCCGCCCGTAGGCACAGGGTTTTGTCCTTTTTGGGATCCCATAGTCACCCAAAAGGCACCTCGGATGTCAAAGGCCACACCTTGACTACATATATGGCCTTCACTTTGGACGAGTCTATCCGATGTGGGAATTGAGCGCACCCTGCCTACTGTGCCTCCCTTCACCCACTCCAGGGTCCCTCAGGGTGTTAGGTCCCTAGTAGCGCTTGGTGTTATAAGTAGGCCTCCGTGGATCACAGAAACCTTCAGGTTGACGCATGAACACATCTTCGCGTAGAAAACCATTGAGGAAGGCGTTGTTAATATCCAACTGTCGAACCTCCCATCGAAAAGTGACAGCAAGGGTAAGAATCAAAAGAATTGTGGTAGGTTTGATTACAGGACTAAACGTCTCGCCGTAATCAATCCCAGCAAATTGTTGAAACCCCTTTGCCACCAACCGAGCTTTGTGCTTGAGGATAGAACCATCGGCGTGAAACTTAGTCTTGAACACCTATTTACAGTCGACCAGTTTCTGACCACGGAATGGAACAAGCTATAACATCCTGAGGTATTGTCCCTGTTTAGCCGCCCGTAGGCACAGGGTTTTATCCTTTTTGGGATCCCATAGTCACCCAAAAGGCGCCTCGGATGTTAAAGGCCATGCCTCGACTACTATATGGCCTTCACTTTGGACGAGTCTATCTGATGTGGGACTTGAGCACACCCTGCTTACTGCGTCTCCCTTTCCCCTTCACCCACTCCGGGGTTCCTCAGGGTGTTAAGTCCATAGCAGCGCTTGGTGTTACACTCTTCCCACCAATGGAAAGAGCCGTCCTTGGCTCTAATACCATATTGTAACATCCTGAGGTATTGTCCCTGTTTAGCTGCCTGTAGGCACAGGGTTTTATCCTTTTTGGGATCTCATAGTCACCCAAAAGGCGCCTCGGATGTTAAAGGTCATGCCTCGACTACATATATGGCCTTCATTTTGGACGAGTCTATTCGATGTGGGACTTGAGCACACCCTGCCTACTGCGTCTCCCTTCCCCCTTCACCCACTCCAGGGTCCCTCAGGATGTTAGGTCCCTAGCAGCGCTTGGTGTTACACTCCTTTTGAGTGACTATGGGATCCCAAAAGGACAAAACCCTGTGCCTACGGGCGGCTAAACAGGGACAATACCTCAGGATGTCACAATATGGTATCAGAGCCGAGGATGGCTCTTTCCGTTGGTGGGGAGAGTGTAACACCAAGCACTGCTAGAGACCTAACACACTGAGGGACCCCGGAATGGGTGAAGGGGGAAGGGAGACGCAGTAGGCAGGGTGCGCTCAAGTCCCACATCGGATAGACTCGTCCAAAGTGAAGGCCATATATGTAGTCGAGGCATGGCCTTTGACATCCGAGACGCCTTTTAGGTGACTATGGGATCCCAAAAAGGACAAAACCCTGTGCCTACGGGCGGCTAAACAGGGACAATACCTTAGGATATTACACTACTCATGTCTGCAAACTTGTCAAAGCTCTCTACGGTCTTAAACAAGCTCCTCGCTCGTGGTTCGAACAGTTGAGCTTCGTGTTGTCTCAGTGGGGTTTTCAGAATGCTCGAAGTGATACCTCATTGTTCTTCCTCCGCACACAAACTCGTCTGGTATTCATTCTTATTTATGTGGATGACATTTTAATAACGGGTAACAATGCTAAGTTTGTTCGATTGTTCATCACGCGGTTGTACAAAGAATTTTCTCTTAAAGACTTAGGTCCAATGTACTATTTTCTTGGACTAGAAATCTATAGAGATCACACTGGCATCTACATTAATCAGGGCAAATACACAATGGACTTACTGAAAAAATTCAATATGTTGAATTGTGCTCCAATCCCGACACTTATGGTTACTGGTCGTTGTTTCTCAGCTCATGAAGGCACTCCTTTATCTAATCCATCTGTTTATCATCAAGCCATTGGGTCTTTACAATACCTGACCACCTCTAGACCTGACATAGCATATTCAGTTAACAAATTAAGTCAATTTCTGGCTAATCCCACTGATGTGTACTTCCAAGGTGTTAAACGAATATTTCGCTACCTTAAGGGTACCTTTCATCTCGGTTTACATATTAAACCAATCAAAAGTCTTCAACTCATAGCTTTTACCGATGCCGACTGGGCCACAGATATTGATGATTGAAAATCTGTTGAGGGTATATGTGTTTATCTAGGGAATACTTTGATATCTTGGGCCTCTAGGAAACAAAAGGTAGTTTCTAGAGCTAGCTCTGAGTCTGAATATAGAGCTTTAGCTGATGGGGCTGCTGAATTACAATGGCTACGTTCCTTATTATCTGAACTTGGTTAATTTCTTCGTCGTCCATCGGTTATTTGGTGTGATAATTTGAGTGCAAAGGCTCTTGCAGCAAATCCTGTCCAGCATGCCAGAAGTAAACATATAGAAATAGATGTTCACTTTATCAGAGATTTGGTTCTCTCAGGACAACTGGATATTCGATACATTCCATCTCATAGTTAGATTGCTGATTGTCTGACCAAAGCATTATCTCATACTCAGTTTCACAAGTTCAGAAGCAAACTCGGACTGTGTCCCACACCCTCTCGTTTGAGGGGGAATGTTAGTGTAAATGGTAGAATGTAAATAGCATTAGCACTTGTAATTATGATTGTATAGCTGTCATCTCTAGTAGACACGAGTATGGACCACATTCATTTGTAACAAATTCTGTTAGGATTTTCTGTTATATATAGAAGGCAACCATGAGAATCATTGTGCTTAGCCATTGTGCATTTTGCGTTGCGTATTCAGTTCTTCTGTCTGTGTGCACTCTGTTTTCTATCTTTATTAATTTACTTTACCACGTGTCTTGAATTGTTTTTTTTTTACAAGCTTAAACATTTTCTGCTGCATAAGACATCAAGTGAATTATCATGGTGGTTGAAAGGATGGACGAGGAAGCCATCGATCATGCAACGTCACGTCTTGCTTTTTTAACTTTGCAAAAGATTTTCTCACTGGAAATTTTGAAGGTAAATTTGTGTGACTGAAAGAGTAAAAAATTAAAAGAGAGTTTAATCTCAACGAAGTGGGAACACAGGATTGGTCCAAGAGAATTTTGAAGGTAGTTTTTTCGGGTCGAGGTCATGGCCCACCAATCCTTTTCCTTTGGACTACGGAATCCTTCCTTTCCCCTAGATTTGATGAGGCATTACTCACCTAACAATTACAAAGGACAAAATTTTCAAATAAGCGATGCGCACTAAAACATGTTCTCATTCGCTCTTCAAGTGTAGTAAATAGTTAATGACGTATACTACACAAAACAGACTTAGGATATAGATATTTTCAGGGTATTTTTCTAAAATTTTACCAATTATATAGTATTCGATCTTTGCTCTCCAACTCTGGCCAGGCTGATCGAGCAAAGAACAGTAACAGGAGTTTGAAATAGTGACGATTGAATTTGATCAAATGGGAGAGAAGGAAGGAAGAGCACATGTGCTGATGCTGGCCTTTCCTGGCCATGGCCACATAACTCTACTGATCCAATTCGCGAGGCGTTTGGCATTCAATGGCATCCAAGTATCCTTCGCTTCCTCACTCTCTGCAACACAGTCCATTCAACCTGGCAATCACTGGATCTCTCTCTTATCTACCTACGACGATCTCTCCCACGACGGGCTCGGAGGCCCAGGCGGGCTTCTTGGCTTTCTCGAAAGGTTCCAAAACAGTACCATCAACATCTTAAGTGACTTCATCAACAAGAGCTTGCATGTCAAACGCTTTATTTATGATGTTGATCTCCACTGGGGGTTAGACATTGCAAAGCAGAAGGGTCTTCTCAGAGCCTCATTTCTCACACAAACATTGGGTTCCACTGCAACCTATTATATGTTGAATCTGAAGGTGCATGGTGAGGAGCTGAAGGTACGGGCTCTGGACATCCCAGATTGCTCAGACACTGGAGTTTCAGATGTAGTGGATGGTCTCGGGTTAGATAAGATTTCTCCGGTCCTCAGAGCTACACTATGCAAGTTCGATAACTTTGGCAAAGCGGATTTGTGTTTTTGTCACACTTCTGATAAGTTGGAACATGAGGTCAGTTTCATGATAATTACTACTACCTGGGTTTATTTCCTTTTAATGAATTAGTAGATTCTCCTCCGCCGTGAAGTATTAATTTATATGGTCTCAACATAGCTACAGGCATTGGAATGGATGAAGAACATCTGCCCCGCCATCGCAACAATAGGTCCAACCGTACCATCAGCTTACCTGGACAAGAGAATGGAAGGCAACACAGACTATGGATTGAACATGAAGAAAGAGTATAGCAGTTCATGTGTGGAATGGATCAACACAAAAGAAGCGAACTAGGTAGTTTATGTTGCGTCTGGGAGTGTTTGGCATGAAAGTGGAAGAGGTGAAGGAAATGGCAAAGGCACTAAAGAAGCTGGGCTGCAATTTCCTATGGGTGATGAAGGAAGGCGAAATGCAAAACCTGCCGTCGAACTTGACAGAGGAGACCTCGGAGAAGGGGATGTTGTGACGGGGAGCCCTCAGGTGAAGGTGCTGTCACACCCTGCGGTAGGGTACACGGTGACGCATTGTGGGGCAAATTCGGTGAAGAAGGAGATAGTGTTTGAAGTTCCAATGGTGGGAATGGCGAGGTTGGCAAACCAGATACCGAATGCGGATTATGTGGAGGAGGTTTGGAGAGTGGGGGTGAGTCCGAGGAAGGATGAAGGAGGAGTGTGCAGTGAGGAAGAGATAGAGAGATGGTTGAAGGAGTTGATGTATGGGGAAAAGGGGAAGGAGATGAAGAAGAGGTTGAAGCAGCTGAAGGAGGAAGCGAAAGAGGCTGTTAGCGAAGGTGGAAGTTCTGATAACAACATTCAACAGTTCATGGCTAGGCTTGCGCGTTAATTAATTAATGTTGGTTAAGTCATAATAATAACAACAACAACAACAACAAGATCTTTACGTACCTACATAGCTTAATCACTGGGCGATCGAGGAATGAATGGCATTGTGAGATCGATGAGTGTTCATTAGAGGAATGACGAAGCAGTACGTGTGCGTAGGGTACGTACAGATGCTTTGGTTATTATATATACATAGATGTGAATGTATAGAAGAAAATTAGAAAGAAAAGGGTACTACTGCAGTTTGGAAGCCTAAATAAAGTCTCACTGTTATTCACATCATCATAAGTTTCCATATGTACAAGTGTTTAGGACATATTAAGTAGGTAGCCTTTTTAATTTGTAACCTGGATATAATTTCCTTATATTTTGCAAAGAATCATTTTTATGGTTCGTTTAGTGGAACCAGTTTCAGTGCTAAGCCTAGAGTTTAACTAATCCTACTAATCTTATCTGGATCGTTCAGATCTGGATTTGAACGGTCTAGATTTGATTTTTTTTAAAATAACGATTTTTTCAGTAAAAAATTATTTTTTAAAAAAATAGTAGTTAAGAGATTGCTTTTATTTTTTATTCTGCATTTACTGGAATAATTTTTTAGAAAAAAATAGATTTTTATAAAATTAAATCTGGACCGTGCAGATTAGATTTGGACGATCCAGATAAGATTAGTAGGATTAGCTAAGCTTTAGGCTTAGCACTGAAACCGGTTCCCTGTTTAGTTGGGGACAGAGAGAAGGGCACCTTTATAAACCAAATGAAGGGGATCAAAATTTGAATTAATTTTTCTTCCCTCCCCTCTTAATTAGCCATACCCTCCAAAATTGGATTTGTTACTGAAAGCTCCACCCTTCAATGAATATCAAGGTAGTGATTTCAAATCATGATTAAGATGATATATTTAATTAAAATATATAAATATGAATATTAATTTGATCAATAGAATATTTGCCTGTAAGGTACAAATAATTCAACTAAAACATAGTTATATCAAGACACAAATATAATGGATCATAACTTGAAGCGATGCTGTTTCAGAGTTAGGCAAGGGAAAAAAAAATAAACAAATCCAATTCGATTAACTCGTCCAAAACCCTTAATTAAATAATTCCAAAACCGATTCATTAGTGAGATGGGATGGATCAAATTGGAGGGATTATTAAAACTTCTCCCTCCTCATCCCCTGTTCTCTCACATTTTTTCTCCATTGAACCGAACACCGCCTCAGTAACAGAGGGAAGAGGCGTGAGGAACGTGGTGCTCGAGGGACTTGGGGGGTATTTTCTATTGAAGCGAGTATGGTGGATTCCAGAAATGTTCATGTTCATGGCTGCTCACCACGTCCTTCAACTTTCCCACTCCAACCTTCCCCTCCCTGCTCTCCGTCTCTCTCTTTTCTCCGTTTCTACCAACTTTGATTATTCCTATCTAACATATTCATATAGATACTTGTTTGTTAACCATTTCTAAAATTACTTTTACCCAAGTTGAGATAAAACTCCTCTCACATATTTACCTCGAATTGCGTACAATCGCTTTTCAAAAACTAATCACAAACAAATCATTTATCTATTTGATAAACTTGGTAAGTATTTATTAGGGTTGATAAAGACGAAAATGATTTGTTGGAAATAACCCCAATACTTGCTATGATTCAAACATGACCATCCAGCTAAGATGATCACAACAAGAAGGGGTTTTGGGTGTTGAAGAATTCAACCATCATGACGTTGTGATGATTTATTTACCATTCGGGTTTTACTCTAGCTGGTAATTTTTTTAATTTTGCTAATCACATTAATTTTCATATAGAAAGCAATCATGTTCGAAATAAGCACCGCTTCCAATAGGAATTCCAACTTTAATTCATCCTATCATAAGGGCTATCTCCTTTCACTGTACTCAACCCCCATTACCTGGTATTGTAATTCTAGACTTCAAAAATTATCACGTGTGTACGTGAGAGTGCCTTCGCTCGTCTGTAAGTTGGGTCATGATGGGCTTTGGATATTGCAAAGCAGACGCGCCTTCTCACTGCCAGGGTTCTACTGATAGGGAGATGGTTAAGGGGGATTGATGTATGAGGAGGTGAAAGGGAGCATGCCAGAGAAGCACATTTAAGAATCCATTCACGGCTAGGCTTGTGCGTGGGCCTCCTCATTCCTGAGTTCAAGGATTACCCATCTCCTGGACCAACCGGTTCAAGACTAAGAATCCTTGGTCCCCCTTGGTTCTTGAGATTGATACCAAAGAAAACACAATACTACCAATACATCTAGCTGGGTCAGCAATAATTTTTTTCATATTAAAAACGTTATCGTTCTGAGAGAGCAAAACCGCAGGGGTTATACAACTGATACAAGCTACTTGAATTAAATTTCAGTGACTACAGAAATAAAAGATTCAATAAATCCCCGTCGCTCCCAAAATCTTCCCCCGAGCCAGGCAATTGAACCGCAGATGTCACATTACACCAATTACAGGGGAGGAGTCTCAATGCTTCCTTTGTTTTCAGGTGCACCATATAACCTACCTTACAAGAGAATAAAAAAGCCCTACACACCTTTCCTCTCTTGAAGAAACAGAGAAAAGGGATTAGTTAACCGAAAAGTTCAGCCAGAAAGCTACTCGCACTTGATGGACTTGTATATATGGCGCACAAACAGCAAGGAGGCACGGAAGCCCACAGTCCCAAGCATGAGAAAGAAGCCATAACAGATGCAACCCATGTAGCCAAAGAAGAATGAAGTTTGCATAAAACCGGACATATCTGATCGTGCATAGTAGTAATATAAGCAGTATCCATAGATAAACAAGCCAGTTGATCCACCGCAAAGAAAAGACCTACCAAAAGACAGCAGCATCAATACAAGAATGTGAGAATTTAAGGTAAGTAGTAGTACCCCTAAAATTTACATGGTTCATAGCAAATATGGCAGAAACAAAGATTGTGAGGAAGTGGCAAAGTAAAAACTGATGATTATTGGTTTAAATTTCAACTATTTGGCAAAATTAGTAACAAAAAACAATGCCCCGGTTGGCCCATAGGGGCAATTTTGGCAGCATGAGCCATTGTTCAAGAGTCAAAATAGATCTCAAGCTAGAGAAGTCCTAAATGTCAATGTTTCAAAGGAGAAAGAAAAGGGGAAAAATTCCTCACTATCTATGGCGTGATCAAAATCTAGGTAAATGCTAAAAAAAAAATATGTTGATTCAACAATTGCGAAAATTAGTGTGACTGTTGCCCCGAGGGCTTAAAATACTCTTTCAAGAAAAGAAACCAGATATCTTTTTTTTTTCAAGTAATAATTGAAAACAACACTCAGTTCAGCCACCTGTTATATGTATGAAATTTGTACTGAAAAATATACAAACTCTACTAAAGTAGAAAGCAAAGCAAGATATGATGCATACCTCCACCACCATTCATGATCTTCAGCAGCAAGTTGAAAGTAAGTCAAAGCCACAGTGATAAATGCAGTGACAATCAACAGAATGATAAAGACAATGAAAAGGATGCTGTAGATAGTATAAATCCTGTGGCCCCATACACTAGCAAAAATGTAGTAAAGCTCTATGTAAATGGCACTGAAAGGGAGAAATCCAGCCATTGCCATCTGGGGAAGAGTACTCCTGTACCAAGGCAAAGGAGGAATCTCTCGGGGATACTTTGTAGTGCGGCAAGGTGCTTGAAACTCAGCCTTGCTATTCTTACCTGCAATGCCACCTAAAACAAGTAATGGTGAAGTTACCAGTGTCCATATCAGGACAATCACCACAATTGTGCCAAAGGGAAGTGCTGCTGTTGCACTGTAGGCTATTGCAACTGTGTTAAGGAAGCAGAACATGAGGAACAGAGGCCCACAAAAGAGGCATCCTGTGAGCAGTAGGTTTCTCACCTGTCAAAAAAGGAAAAAGGTTAATATAAACCACACCATTATAAGAGCTTTACGGAAGCACTCCCTAGACACCAAGAAATAACCAAGGAAAGGAATCCATACGAACCCAATTTGTCCCTTCGAGCTGAATGTAGAATGCAGTAGCAGTATAGCCAGCAATGCCTGATGTGAGTGCATATATGACCACCAGTGCAGTAAACAAAGCCCCCCGGTTATATGGGTAAAACACACCAACCAGTGCAAGAATAAAAATAAAGACCGTGCTGTACAATACAAGATAACAAGATCAGAAGGTGACATACAGCGAAGTATATAGTTTCATTTCAAAAAGAAAAAACTTAAACACAGCACAAAATAAGATCCATACAGAGTGAATAATTGAGTGCCAGAGCCAAGTGCTGCAGCAAATAGAGATTTGTTCTTTGGAAACCGGAAAACATCACCATGAATGTACTTCCATCCTGTCTCCTCTTGATCATCAACTGCTTCCTCATCTTGAGCATATCTGGCAAAGCATCACCAAGGTTAAGAATGATTACATGAAATGCGGGAGATGAACTGATTGAACATCTGGTGATAAATACACCAGTAACTCTTACTTCATGAAATCATTCTTCAGGACTCGCATAAGAATGGTTGCCAGAAAACCAGTCAAAAGAAGAACTGTTACACAGGAGTTTATGATAGAGAACCAGTGAATCTCCAAGTGGTGAGGCAAAGAAGAAGAGTGAGAGTACTTTTCCATTCTCTTCTCAAAAGGAGTATCAGTTTCCTTCCATTTTACTGTGTACATGAACTCAGCATCAACTTCCTTATCTTCAGTCAGGTCTACCACAGAATGAGGATCCATCCGAGCACTGATTTCAATCACACGATCTTTGTTGTATAGAACATCGAACTGAATTTGCTTGTAAAGGAAATACTTGTACTCGCTGGGGTCAGTTTTTCCTTCTTTATCAACCTTTCCTATAAATCCCCAGATAGGCAAGTCATCATAATACATTTGAAAGTAATAATCCTTTTTCACTGCATCTCGGAATCGAGCAACTTCCTCTGTTCTAAGCTTCTTCTTGCACACAAGCTCAGAGTCTTTCTCCCTTTTGAAATCAAGTGTATAAGGAGCACTCACTAGACGATCTCCATTTAACACCTCACCAAGAGCTTCTTTTTTATCTCTCTCATGACCTGAAATGAAGTTATATTCACTCATTTTGAAATCAAATAAATTAAGAACCCGTCAATAATAACTCCTTACATGTTATTGAAAAGATTGCGAATGCTAGAACGCATCATTTTCTTTGTAGAGATGGTTCAAAACACAGGACTTGAATCAAAACAGAAAAAAGTGCAGCCAGATGTTTGAATAAATTAGACAAAACAACTTTAGTATCATGTGAGCTGATCAGAGGCCGATTAGTTACAGCATTGAAAGGAATGTTGATAAAAATGATGTTGTGAATTAAAAAAAAAATACCATAATAATAATGAAAAGAAAATGACACTGTTTAACAATGATTAATAAAATAAATAAATAGATTTTTGCATTTTTCATTTTCCATGAAGTAGAAGAAAATTTGCTTCTCTCGGACATACCAAGAACAGACGTTTAGTTACAGAATTGAAAGGAATGTTGATAAAAATGATGTTGTGAATTAAAAAAAAAAATACCATAATAATAATGAAAAGAACATGACACTGTTTAACAATGATTAATAAAATAAATAAATAGATTTTTGCATTTCTCATTTTCCATGCAGTAGAAGAAAATTTGCTTCTCTTGGACATACCAAGAACAGACGTCAAGCATTCTCTCCATTCCTAAACTAATTTTTTTAAGTATTTTAAGTTACCGGTTTATACATAAGCAGAGAAATGCATATCAATAGAGTAAATGAAGGTATCGTGCACGTCAGAATAGATAAACATCAAAGCTTAATTCAGATACTGACCTGTTGAGCAGAAAGGCAGATCAAAAAATCGATACGTTTCACTGGAATCAAACAAGAAAAGGATATGATTAGAGTATTCTACCCGGCTTCATGATTCCTGCTAAACTATTAAAACGGATTCTAAAAGCTTACTTCACTTGTTATGTCGATATTTCATTCCAAAAATGTGCAGAACAAAGGAATTAGCCCATGCCATGTGAATAATTCGAAACAATACAGTTATGCACACTCGCACAGAGAGATTATGAACATAACCTACCAACTAGAACTTTCCGAAAACAGCAACCGAAGCCGCAATAACCAGATACTTATAACGATATCAACAACACGTTTATGTGCAGATTCGGTCCACCACCCAGAAAACATAACTCTTCTCCCCATTTAATATTCTCTTCTCACAATATACAGCACGCCATAAAAGGAGTGCATCTAAACAAGGCCTTGCTTAAACAGACCTCAGCGAGTCAGATCCAAACCCAGATCCGTAAAAACAAGAAAGCTAGAAGAATACCGGAATGTGAAACTTAAGGGAAGAAGGGAAAATTCGATAGTTACCTGGGGTTGTGGAATGGACCGACCTTGTTGGCGTAAAGAGGAACAGAATCCCCATCCTTGTAACGATGATCAGAGGCGTCCGATCTCACATGGATTCCATAACAAGAGATCAAAATCGCCAGAGCGAGAAGCATAGAAGAAGACCTCTTCATATCGTTACGCACTTACCTCCCCTCTCCGATCAGATAGCAAAGAGAAGTGGATATTTGAGGTCAATGAGCAAATATATAATTCATTTAAACATTTAAAATAGCAATATTTTTGTGTTACAACTTCTCTTTTATTTCATTTTTAGAAATACTTTAATAAATTTTCGTCACAGACTCACATCTGTTCCACAGGCTTGCCTCTTTTATTTCATTTTGAGAAATACTTTAATAAATTTTCGTCACATTATGCTATAATGTTTATTTATCAACTCTCCAGAATCACTTCTAAAATCATTTTTACATAAATCAAGATAAAAATCTTTTTATATATTTAAGCTTATAGTCTAGCGCTCTAACTTTGGCATTTAACCGCGGTTTTTTTTTAATAGCAGTCTTGGATGTGTCCTTAATTAATAAAATTAATTGTTCGTATTTTCAAACGCTAACCGTTCCTCACCCCTTGCGTTAATATTAATATTAATATTCATATAAATACATGAAATATGTTTTAAATCATAAAAAAACACATAAACATGATAAGAAAATAGTATTCATTAAAACTTCACGAGCTCTGGTTATAAGAAGAAAAATCTTTATTGATTAAAAACACCGTTTAGCCAAAAAAAAAAAAGGTTTGGGCCTATTGTTACTGCCGATAATATAATCTATTCTCGAACAGATCGCAGTAATATAACAAGTAATGGCGATGAAACAACAGCCGTGTCAAAACTGAAAACTTGAGGGGAGATAGAATGGAAGAGTGGGGTATTTGGGTCATTTTGCTTTTATTTTTTTCCTCGGAGTTCCTAGACTACCCTTTTGTTATTGAAAGCAAAACGGAAAGGAGAGGAAATAATAAAGACCATCTGATAATTTGCCTCTGAAACAATTTTAAAACTTTAAAATTGAGTGATATTACTTTTTATGGTTTAAAATGTCAATAGTTAAGATGAATTTTTTTAACTGAATGAAATAATACCAATATATTTTAAAACTTCCATCACAACATTAAAAAAGTTAATATATTATAGATTTTTTTTAACGGAATGTAATAATCCTACTATATTTTAAAACTTTCATTGTTTTGGCTGAGAAGCTTTTGAGGGTTCGGGTTTGTTTTTCTGGGAGGACGGGGGTTTTGAAGCTCAAAGAGTGAGAGCATCCCTCTTCCAATCCGCCATGGTTGCTCTCCGTTCTTCAGCTCTAGCGTCACCGGTGTGTGCCCGTCGTTGGCCACCGTTGCTGTTGGAATTTCTTCCTCTTTTGTTTTGGAGGAGCGTTACTATATATGCAGTGTAAGCTACCTCCCCCCTTGATTCCAGTACGTTGATTATATTCCT
Organism: Vachellia collinsii; assembly: GCA_006871305.1. Taxonomy (NCBI): domain Eukaryota; kingdom Viridiplantae; phylum Streptophyta; class Magnoliopsida; order Fabales; family Fabaceae; genus Vachellia; species Vachellia collinsii. The sequence goes on from QFDD01001447.1 coordinate 23,585, forward strand.
AGGTA
>QFDD01001448.1:0-22166 GCA_006871305.1 Vachellia collinsii
TAAACCCAGACAAGAAAGCAGACAGCGTATATTATTGTACGCAACAAAGATAGCGTCTCGTGAGTGAGCATGCATGCATGTTTGGTGGACACGAGGAGTGCTGGTGAAGCCATCTCTCTGTGCTCTACGCTTTGTGAATCCGAAAGACATTATAAGTACGTACCACTTGTTCATTTGCCAACTGAATCCAAAACCAGCCAGCTATATACATAAGTGAGATAGATTCCTCGTTTCATAATAAAAGTAATAAGTTCATCATCGTCCTCATTAAGAAAATGCCAACAGAGGTAGAGGATTCATTTGTCATTCCCAAGTTTAGGTTCTGTACATCAACATCATCTTCTTCTAGAACCAACCACTGAATTTTTTATCTTTTCTTTTTTGTTAAAGCATTGTTTCATTTTATTGGAGACAATCTTATTCAAGAAGTTGTTGAACACTACCTTTCTTGGTGAAAATTAAACTTGTTCACCACAGTATGAGGATTATCCCCGTTCATTAGACCCAACTCCTGTTGGTCAAACTAATGAATTTTTGTTTTTGGTACACAAACTAATGAATTTTAACTGGCCAGAATGCAGTGATCCAAGCAATGGGCTTTATACAAAATCCAAACAAATGAAATATTGGGCCTCACTCTTGGGCTTATTCTGGTACAATTTAAGTTAGAACTATAATCGAACATGTATGTCTTTTTTTTTTTTATGAGCTGTGTATGTTTTCGACCTTCATGAGCTTTTAAAACCCGTTTCACCTGAACTTTTTTTTTTCCTGGTTAGAAAAAAAGAAGCTTGTAGTTGAAAAACAAAAAATTAAGAGCAAAACCATACCTGATACCACTCCCTGTAGCTGTATTTTGATATAATGATGATATCGTTTAGCCTTTCTTTTGTTTAACATTATATTATATTATATTAATACATCAAGCAAAAATGGGCTGGGAAACACTGTCAATTTTTTTTTTTTCTGTCTTTGGATTTGAAAAAAAAAAATCATAATTGAAGTTGATCCTCCAACCTTTATATATTATACAATCTTGATCAATTTACACTCACCGAGACTCAAAGCATCTCATATTTAAACTGTCATAGTACCTTTTAGTGGGAGTCTGGGACCAAAGCTTGTATGCAACAAATTATACTATATTAAATTTACATGTTATGCATTGTGTAACTTATTTTTTTAAATTTTATGAAATGTCCGGTAAATACACCAATTTATAACATGTTCAACAAGCTTATAAAATAACTAAGTTTTTTTTTTAAAAAATAGCATTTTATATGGACAAAAAGCTAGAAAATAAAGTTTTTAAACCCCAGTCACCTTAACGTGTAAAAACACTCTATAATATCATCTAACTCGTTATGGATTATTCATATTGCATGGTATCATGTTATTGATTCTATCATGTTCATTAGTATTACACCAATCATAAAAAAAATTAATCGTAATTTATCTTAAAATTAACCTTGGCTTGTTTACGGTAAAACCGAGATCAAGGTATATGGATGGATTCCTGATTTTTCCATATTCTATATTAACCAGTCCGTTTTTCTTATAAATTAGTTTACAAAAAAAAAATGATACACACACATAGAGATATATATATACACACACACATATACATATTTAAAGTAATCTATGTAACTTCAATAATCCATCTAAATTAATCAATTAAATTTTGTATTAAAGAACTGAGGTAGCATCAATTATCAACAAGGATAACATAAAATGCAGAGAATCAAACAAAGTATCTGTTTCGATTAGATCTTCCTATGCAGCAATAGTTTGCCAAATGAAAAATGTGATGTTGATCTTGGAATGAACTAGAACTGACTTCAAGGCCACGTTCATGCAAAATTAATGCCACGAATAGCCTTAAGCCATATAAAACTCAAAGGCAACTTTTTTTTTTTTTGGTTTTTCTATTGAAGTCCGCTTCTTGATTTTATTGCCAGAGAATTTAATAAAATTACTCGGCTTTGAACTTAAAAAAGTCAGAAAATTGCGGCGCTACATCCCAGGGTTTTAGCAATTGAGAAATAACCATGTATAAACAAGAGTTCAAAGAACTGAGGTGAAGCTGCGACCTTTGATGAGTGGGTGTCCCTTCAGCCAGGCTTGAGGCAACAACTAATAATTCCCCAGCTTCGAGGAGATTAAATTACCAAAGCCCAAAGAAAAGACGAGAAAAATCTCCAAGAAATCTGTGGAAACAAGACTCGATCAAAAGCCGAGGATAATGGCATTGCCAATTACCGGTATCAACACCCTATTGTCTGTTTCTTCCAATTCCACCCGTGGGCTATCATCTTCTATCTCCAATTTCTTCGTTTGCTCCGTTCCCATCAAAGAGGGTCACACTCTTAAAACCTCTACAAGCACTAATCTCAGCTGCAATGGCTCGGGAAGAAGATACAGGGCTGTTTCAGTTCATGCCATGGCTTCCTCTTTTGGTTCTCGACTTGAAGAGAGCATCAAGAAGACTATTGATGAGAACCCGGTTGTAGTCTATTCCAAAACTTGGTGCTCGTGAGTTCTAACTCTTTTTTAATCTGACTTCTGCTTTGTATTTTTTCCGAATTTGGTATTGTTTTGTCCTCGATTACTTTTGTGCATTTGGAATCACTTGAGAAATCCGGACTCATTCATTCTAAAATTTCTATGAAGGTATTCTATGGAGGTGAAGTCGCTGTTTAAAAAGTTCGGGGTCCAGCCGTTGGTCATTGAATTGGACGAAATGGGTAATTTATTTATCACTTCCTGATTGATAGTGAATCATCACTGCATATTCGTGAAGATCTTCTGTTTACTTTTTTGCAGCGCTTTTGTAATCAGTTGGCTTTCCTCTTTGTAGCATCTAATCACTACCACGGATAATTCATCTCTATATTAAAACGAACAGCAAGAATATATATACGATGTTCCATTAATTTAAAGATATTGGGCAGTCACAATGAACGAGATTAAACTGTGGGTGAGAAGTGTCTGAAGTGTGCATTGTTACTGCGTATTGCAGCAGCAAAAAAGTTTTGCTCCTTTGTGATCTAAATGTGTTCAACATTTAATGCTATGCTTTATTGGTTGTCAGACGACGAACTAGCCTATTTGAGTTCTTTCCTGCTTGGGAGCAATACCATACTTTTCTTATCTTTAAACCCTTGAATGTTTAAACCTGCCTGCCTTTCTGTCCATGATTTTCTTTAGAAAATGGACAACAGATTCCTTTTTCATACTTATTGATAGCATGTTAGACCTTTAGGCCTCCGTGTGTATGAGATTCTGTAAACTTCTTAATCGTGGCAGTCTCAGACACACAGAAACAACTTCTTAATAATATTCGCTGTTTATTTACCATTGTTTTAGATACTAAGTCTTGATGCTGATTTAATAATGCTTATGGACTAAGCATATCAGAGCCTTGATCAAAATATAGGAGGCTTCAAATTATAAAATAACTATACGGTCAATACACAATATTATTGTGATTTCATTCTTGAATCGCCCACTAAAACCAGGCTTCTCTTGACACCGGGAGACAGAAACTATTTGAACACTATTTGCATGGATGAACGGCAAACATATTGCAGCAACTCTGAACTTTTTTCACTACTTTCCTAATTATGTGCCTTCATCAGTTATTTTTTTAAGCAGAGTGCATTTTAAGTGAACTGGTTTTCGCTCTTCTGCATGTATAGTTCCTGCCATGCATGTTCAGCTGCCAATAAAAAAATGCGCTTAACTCATCATTGTCTGCTTCCTCTACCATGTGTCTTCCTTGTCAACAGAAAATAAAGGCGAAAATCATTCCATGTGACGTACTTTTATATGCATTCGCTTTTATTGTGTTCTTCATGAAGTTTGCTCTATAGCCTGTTCATTTTTTCTTTGTATTTTGAATATGCCTAGGTCCACAAGGGCCACAGTTGCAAAAGGTATTGGAGAGGCTTACAGGTCAACACACTGTACCGAATGTCTTTATTGGTGCGTACCTGTTTCATTACATAATTATTCTTTAATTATACGCATAGGTAGTAAATCCAGCTCTTATGTCAGATGAAGGTTTATTTTAGTAGCATTATCATATCTGCTATTTCTTTTTGTAGCTGCCTGGCTAGGACGCTGACAAAATATTTATTTTTCTGTTGATAATCCATACACTTAAGAGTTTAGACACCCTTCTGAAGGATTGTTTTTCAGGGCATCCTGGAACCTTGTTAAATATGGAAAGTGTTTGGTTTTAGCCTGTGTCATTGGCTTGCTCGACACCTGTTCTTCAGTTGTCATTTTCTTTGCGTGTGGTGTCATGTGCCCTTGTCACTTTGCAAAATAGTTGATTGGTAATTAGAATTTGATAAGAAACAAAGCTTTAGTCAAGGATATGGTGATAACTGATAAGTTATTCTCTCCTGTCTCAGACTATTAATTCTGAATTGGATCCAGGGAGGCAGGTATTAATACTAAAGATGATGACATAAGAATATACTATCATCTGCCTTTTGATGTCCCCTAGTCTCAGTTCCCTGTTTTATTTGTCAATCATGACGTGTCTTTTGGTTATCAAGTATTGTTGGTCAAAAAGGGGGAAGGTTATAAAAATTTTTTAGATCTCTCCAAACTCTGCAGAATTCTCTGTTCCTCCATTTCTTGTCTAGTAAACCTGTGTTGTCTTAAAGGTTGTAGCGTGGCTTGTTAAATCATATACTATGACATACAGGTCATTACAAAAAACACTTCTGAGCTAAGGATAGCGAATTTGGCTTTTGTGCGTGCGTGTTATGAAATTACTTATGAAACTAATAGTCTATATTTTAACCCAAAAAACTTGAGACTGTATTGTGTCCCAAAATGAAAGAGACAAAGGGATATCTGTTCAGTTGAGAAACTGATAGTTAAGTCAGAGAAATCAGAGTGCCAACAGAAAGCTAAGCACGTAAATAGTGAATAGTGAAATCGTGTTGTCCAATCTGAATGAGCACAATGATATATAGCCCATTCAGGTAAATAATAGCCAGCGATACAATGGCACGTGTCCCTTGAGAATCTCACACAAAAATACACATACAGCAATTTACATGACTGTACAACTATCTAAAGGGATGACAGAAAGAGAGATAGTCGTAATAAAGTCAGAATAATAGACTAGTTTAATTCTATATGTGCCTTAAATGAGTTATTGAATGCTTAAATGAAAGTATTATCCTCCACGATTTCTCGGGCAAATAAGAGTAGGTTTCATTACAAAAATCTACTTTTGATGCTTTTATTTGGATGGAACAACTGATATTACTTGAACTTAAAAGTGGTGGTCTTCTCCATTGCAGGTGGCAAACACATTGGCGGCTGTACAGGTATATTTTCATTTTGTTCTTGTCGTTTGTATAATCAGTATTATTTCAGATAATGTCTCGGCAGTTCAAAACATCAATCAGTTTTCCTTTTAGATAATGATGGAACCAATTACATGGTATAAATATATGCCCATGGGCTAATACTGCATCTATATCAAGTGCCCAAAACTGTTGGTCTTCATAGATTAAGCTTAAATAATTTTTGTCATTTTTAGTTTCCAATATTTAGCCTTTTTGTGTGCAGATACAGTGAAGTTGTACCGGAAAGGAGAACTTGAACCTTTGTTATCAGAAGCTAATGCTAAAACTGCAGAGAGCTAGGCTCTTGCACAAAAGCAGCAGATTCTGATTCCATTGCTAATTTCTTTCTTGTTGGCCAATTCTACTCTCTCAATGTTTGTCGTGTACTATAGTAGTTGAGACTTGAAAATCATTTATGAACATTTAAAATCTATACTTCACACACATAAAGTTTTGCAGTAGAAAACTTTTAACTGAATAAAATGTATATTCCTCTTCTTTAGCTGGGCTTTGGTTCTTATCTGCCCTTATCTGTTATTCCTATTTTGATGCTTATCAACGTGCTGCTTTCTTTAGCTTCTCTTCGTTATGAAATTAGGGAGAAAATATAAAAATTATAACCAGATAATTGCTGAACTTTGATTGCTGTGAACGCATAAAATTTGTTAAGATGTAATTATAGTCTCCTTGGTCATGCTATATATAGCACAAAGACAGAATCAATGTGTGTACATCATAAGACATTCAAGATAAATTGAACGATCAGAAAATGGCAACTGTTACTTGTGCTTTTTTGATTCAAGAATGATCTCCCTCTTTTGCTTGTAATAAGCAAGCAATTCCTCATGGTTTGGAAGGTTCGCTTTGATTGCTGGGTTTTCTCTGAAGTTCTGAATCCATGCCAGCAATCTAGGGAAATCACTGGAATTCATCACTTTAACTCCGACCGCTTCCTCAATTTCTCCAAATGACAGAGCTATCCATCCTATGACTAAGTCTGTTAATCCAATCTCACTCCCAGCAAAGTAGTTACCCTCCCCAAGTGCTTGCTCCTCGAATATCTTTAACACTTGTTTGGCTTCTTCTTTTGCCTTCTCAACCTCTTCTCCTTGAGCCACATAGAATGACGCGCATGCAATGCTCTGCGATCGCAAAACTTTAAGCCATTTGATTGCACATATTAAGATGAAAGTGATGAGTTCGAAAGTTTTTAAGTTTCAGCTATGGATTATGGAACTCACCTTTTCTTCTGCAGACTTGATCCAGAACCTAGCCATGGCTTTGTCATAAGGGTCCTGTGGAAGCAGGGGTGGTTGAGGCCATGTTTCCTCTATGTACTCCAAAATAACAATGGATTCTGAGATTGGCTTGCCCTTGTGAACCAGAACAGGAACCTTTTTGTGAACTGGGTTATACTTCAGCAGAAAATCACTTTTGTTAGCTAAATCTTCCTCCACATATCCATACTTGACACCCTTCAGTTGTAGAGCCCATATGATCCTGTAAACATAAGGGCTTGGCCAAGCTCCAAACAGCTTCACTTCTTCCATCTTCCTTAGATTTCTTCTGGCTATATTCTGCTCTGAGGCTTTTGAGGATTCTTATATACAGTGGGAGCTGGAAAAGTACAAAATGAAGGCTGAATATATTTTGGCCTTATCATCTTGACCTTCAAAGTTGGCAACTATGATATTTCTCGTATCTTTTTGACGAAGAAGCTTATCCAAGTTTCTTACAAATCTGCCACAACATCAGACGATCGAGAATTGGCCAGGCAAAGACGGAGAAATAGCCATGGAAGAGAGTGATAATAGGTGGGCCTAGGCCCTAGGCACCAAGATTATTCTAACCTCTAAATTTTTTGTAATAATGTCATTAACATTTAATACTGAGTCGGTTCAAGATTCATAATAACGTCAATTCTTGAAAGACAACCACGATATTTTTATGCTCTGCCAACAACTACAGTTTTTTGAGAGATTGTTAACTTATCTCGTTGAATAAATTTATTGAGTTTTTTTTTTTTTTGGGTCTCCTTGACTCCTTAGTTGCCTTCTCATTTTGTGGATAACAAATGCATCATACCCACATCATATCCAAATCATAAATAATAACAATAATATTGACATGCTAGCGAAGGCAGACAATAAGGATTAGGTTACAAATACTACCTAATTGATAAAATAGAAATAGTAAAAGATTATGGGAGATGGTAATATAATCAAAATGATTAAGAAAGAGAGATTAGCCAGAAAGAAAAAGGTGAAAAGAAATCTAATTATTACATGGCAGTTTACGCAGAAGCCATCAAATAAAGGGACGTGAGCTATACAAGCACATAAACTAAACCGGTGTTGCTTCATGTATAAATCCAAAGTTAAGTATCCTTGTTCCCTCCCAATATTGTTGTTGGCGCATGATTAACCACTCAACATTTTCTACAAGGTTCATTGAACAACCTCAGCCTTGTGAGATTATTCCTCAATGCCCATCCCAGGAATAGCGTAATTCATCAAGGTTCTGAGACAAATCGGTGAGGTAAATGCCTTGATCTTTAGCGACCCAGATGCAGTTCTTCCACTGGCACTTGCGGAAGAGACGAGCATCGTACCAGAAAACCTCAAACTCAGCAGAATCACCGGTGTCTGTTCGAAGGTAGCACCAGAACAAGGTGGAGTGGAAGAAGTCGGTCCTGAAACTCCACGTCAGATTGGACCCTGCGGACAGATTGTGGGCCCCCACATCATCGTCCTGGGATTTGCATCTGGTAAACAAGCTCTGGTTGTTGCCCAGACCATTCACTACGTAGACGTGCCACTTTATGAACTCTGGGAATAAATGGTCTTTCACCGGTAAAGAACTTGAAGCTTCACTTTTTGCCATGGCTACGCCTAGTAATGTTACTGCTACTAGACTGATGATAAGTGCCTGCGAATTCGCTCTTATCTCTGCCATCTCTGAGAATGATTCTTGCTCTGAAGAATTGGGTTGATTTATATGTGCGTGTGTGTGTGATTTCCAAGGGGACATATATTGGGGAGTGAAGCGTTTTTAATTTTGGCCCAAAGGCTGGTTAATGAGTACGTGCTCGGTCATTAAACAAGGTAATTAATCACATTACATTAATTATTAATTAGTAATAATGATTCGCCATGAGAATGGGAGAGGGCAGTCATATTAACTCAGAGCGAAAATGTTCCTTCTTTCTCCTATCTTGCGCGCGCACGCACAATCTCCGTGTTTTGGTTGTAAGTATATAAGACACTTTGTTTTCTCATTTAATTTTTCTTTTCCTTTTTCCCTTTATCTTTGTTTCCCATCCATATTTAAAATTCTTATTAAAATAGGAGTATTTAAAAAAATTGGCTACTAATGAAAAATAATCAATTTTCTTAATGGGGAACAGGAAATAAGTAATAACACACATTCTCTATGTTTGTGTTTCTTCTCTTTGAGATGATGGGATCATCAAACGTTCGTATTTGGATTCATTCACTGACTTTGAAACATTCTTTCAGGGCCATTAACAAAAGGTATTCAACTGAAGAAGGAAAAAAAAAAAAAAAAATCTCATGGGGGAAAAAGTGGCGGGTCGGGTAACCGCAAAACGGAAGCGTGGCGTTTCTACCATCATCCAAGATAACGGAGATGGGGCACCTCACGATCATGGAGTTCAAATAACTCCATGGTTCGCTGCCACGCATTGAGATGGAACTTCATCTTCCTCCGAACCTGCTCTGCTAGCTGCCATGGCTTCTGCAACTCACAATTCACATACTCTCTATTTCAATCTTCCAACACCGCCCAACTCTCTCCGTAATCGCTCTAGAAATTTTTTGCACTGCGGCCATCGGTATGGAGAGCCTCTCTACTCTTGTATACGCGCCAGGGTTCGGTTTCAGCGAAGGACAAGAGCGCCAAGCGCTTCCGTTCTCACTGTTGTCGCTTTTTCTTCCGCAAATAAACCGTCTCCTTCCTCTGACGTTAGGTGACCGTTCTCTCTTTCTCTCTCGTAGTCGTAATTTTTTTTTCAGCAATAACCTCTTTTATGTTTTGGTGATATTTGGTTTGTTTGTGTTGTGGGCATCAGTTGGAACGTTGGGTTAGTTGAATTGATACTTCAATTTGTGCCTAACGCTGCTAATGTATTGTTCCCACTTCGAATTATCATCTAGCAGTCAAACAATGAATTTTCTGGTAATGCATTGGTTTTAATTAAGCTTCTTCAGTTTGCTGGCTCTATGAACATTAGCATGCAATTTTCTTCTTCATGCGACCCCTAGAGCTTCAAATGTTAAGTGAGACATCTTAATTTGTGTGTACTTGCCAATATGACCGGTAAAATGATGAAGTGTAACCTTTTCTTTCTTTGTTTTTTCTAACTACAATTTTGTGCGCGCAGAATTATATGTTTTGTAATCACCAAAAAAAGAAAAAGAATTATATGTTTTGTCTGCCTGCTTTTAGGTTTTTGTCTAGTTCACAGTTTCTTTTTCTTATGGATTTTCATTTTTATGCGATGCTTCAATCATCAGGTTCTGTTTGCCAGTGATGCTTCATCATTAATCGTATTTGTTCTTCAGCTCTACAGCCAGGATAAGGAGTGAAGTTCTGTCTCCCTTTCGGTCAGTTAGGATGTTCTTTTATATAGCTTTCGTTGCAAGTGGATCTCTAGGGGCATTGATAACAATCACACAGCTTATTGGTGCACTGGGTAATCCATCAAGAGCACCCGAAGTTCCAGTGATTCTTAAAGACCTCGCCATTGACCTCGGAGCTGTATCTTTATTCGCTTTCTTGTACTACAGAGACAAACAGGCAGAAAATGCACAGCTGTCTCGACTCTCAAGAGAAGAAAGCCTATCAAATCTTAAGCTCCGAGTGGATGATAAGAAGATCATCCCTGTCAGCACATTGAGAGGGTTTGCTCGTCTTGTGATATGCGCAGGCCCGGCATCATTCGTGACCGAGTCTTTTAACCGTAGTGAGCCTTTCACAGAAAGCCTCCTAGATAGAGGGGTGCTTGTCGTGCCCTTGGTGACAGATGGGAATTCACCTTCTTTGGAGTTTGATGAGAGCGAGGAGCAGAAGCAGGTCACCACCAAAAGGAAGAGACTCTGGCAGCTTGCTCCCGTTTACATCAATGAGTGGTTTGAGTATGTTAATCATGAAAATAAATAACATGTGGTTCATTTACCAAAATGTCTGTGTGATTCGACTTCTTTCTCTGATGTCCTAACTTCTTTTGCCTCATGATCTCAACAGGTGGTTGGACGAACAAAAGAAGTTGGCAGGTGTATCCTCCGAGTCTCCAGTGTAAGTATTATGTGTGGATCTTGAGACCTGTTTTCTGCTAAAACCGATAAATAAAACTTGACAGCCACTGTGAGGTTGTAGTGTAACTGGTAGGTGGCAAAACCTATTATATAAAGTCATATATGCCTAGGGATTCCTTATCCTTACCATGAACATTGTTGGTGATTTGATGTTATGGTTATTTCTTCCATTTTACAGGTATTTATCTCTGCGGCTAGATGGCCGAGTAAGAGGCAGTGGGGTTGGTTATCCTCCATGGAATGCTTTGGTTGCGCAATTACCACCAGCAAAGGGAATTTGGTCTGGCTTACTAGATGGCATGGATGGGAGAGTTCTTTAGGAAGAAGTTTAGGGTTATAGTTGATCTCTCTTAATATCCCGCCTGATTCAGTCCAGGCATCTGCTTCTTAAAGTGGAAAAATCCACTACTTGTTATCAAAGTCTTTATTATACTCTTCAAATGAATTGAATCGAATTCGAGGTCAAGAGAGACGATCACACTCGGTTATGTTGTACAATCGTGCGTCTTCTTGTGGTGGGGCAAGTTCTCTCTGCTGAATGATCTTGTTTTTTTTTTTTGCGCTTTTATCATGTTCTATTTACTGAGTATATTATAAACTCAACTCCAGCCGCTGCTTCTTCCATAGAAGAGCAGAGTAATTTATGAGCAATTGCACAAGGAACGGTAGCATATGTAGCTAAAACGATGAATTTGAGAGAGAATACAATAGAGATTCATCTTTGTGACAAGAAAATCCTTGAGCTACAAGCATCTTTCAGATTACAATTACAGTGGATGACTATTTTGACTCATTTGACTTCCTCAATCTCATCCAAGGCGTAGTTGTTTGTGGATACATTCGCATAGTTAACTTTGTTGAATCGCACTACAACTGGGTAGCGAGTCTTGGGGTCCTACAAAACACACAAAATCAAGCCAAACACAATTGAGTCTGTTTTCTGAGGAATCATGTTCATATATACATGTAGTTGCATTATTGAACCAGAAAACTCACCTGATCAACAGCAACAACAGAACCAGTGCCCTTGTACCAGTAGGATTCCTTCCGAAGAATCTTAACCTGTCAAATTAAACATATGTTAGATGATCCTGTTCGTTCACGCCATTTTAAGTTCCACTTTATATTTCATAGTTATGAAACATGAATATTGGAACAGACACAGCAACACGCTGGAATTTGGAATGTTTACATGTGATCTTTCTTTGCATTTTCGTCAGACACTAGCCTCCACCAATAATACAAACGAATTATCCTCAGAACGATGAGTGGAGACTAATAAAGAGTAGATTTTTCTCAACTAGGTTGCTCCATGCACTAATCTAAGTTTCAACTGAATAGCGTACAAAACTTCCCTTCGCCGTGAGAATGTTTTTCTCTGCCTACGTCTCTCACACTTGTATTGTATGTGAGCATATTACAACTACCAAGGGATAAGTTGCCAATATTAAGTAGTCTATCAAATTGCAGCTGCTTGGCTCAGAAGAGGCAGATTCAAATCCCTCTAACTTCATACTCTGATGTTGTGAAGTAAGTTATTTAAGCAATCTAATCAATAATCATCTAACTGAGGACACAGTCTCTAACCTTAGCACCTCTCTTGGGGCCAATAGGAGGTGGCTTGGGCTTGGGAGCTTCAGCTCCCGCCGCAGGAGCATCGGGGGCAGGAGGAGGCGCCGCCGCCGCCGGAGCCTCCTCGGCAGCCCTGACCACAAGCCTTGAGTTGTTGTTCTTGGAAGAGAAGCTCAAGACGGAGGTCCTGGAGGCAGAAGTTGAGCTACCACCAACGGTAGGGGCCAACACAAATCCAGAAGCAGCCGATGCCATGTTGCAGGTGGCCATGGATGACTTCTCTGTTCTCCCTCTGTACCTGAGAATGAGATGGGGTGGTGGAATTGAAATCTTGGCAAAGCGATGCAGAAAAATTAATAGGTGGAAAAGCACAGGAATGAAGATCGAGAGGCTTTGAGTGAGCTAAAATTCGATGATTATTTTGGAGATTTATCTGATCCCCATAACCTCAGTAGCAATCGTTTCCTCCACTACCGTGCTGCCACCTTTGCACCATATCCCATTCCTCTGGATAATGTTGTTACAACTCCTCGCCTGCCTCCCTCCATTTTGTGTATATTCGTTTTTAGAAACTAGATTTTAGCCCCACCCAGGATTTTTTGGATTTTGCAGGAGTTCCATTGAATCATAAATATATATATACTTTTATTTATAACCGACAAATAACTATAAGCTAGAAATTTGTCCTAAAAATTTTGAGATATAAACGGTGACCATTAGAAAGTCGCTCGGTAAGTAACAAAAAATAAGCAATAACACATTGGTTTAATTTTTTTAAACAGTTAACATTAGTTTTTTAACCTGACGTGTCATTGCTCATTTTTAATACTTTTGGGGCTATATCAATTCAACAAAAACTGATGAATACTTCCAACTCTCAAGGGTTGATGTCTGCTAAAATAGTTTCAATCACTTTATTCGGTGAATATATTAGATAGATGCCCATGTCTCAATCCCACCAGGTTTTGTTATCAGAGGTTTGAGCATAGTGGATTAATATTAGAATTTCTGCTAAAATAGATGTTGATATTTAAAACAAAATAATCTCTTAAGCAATATTGTCATGAGTCATGCATCTAGAAAAAAAATGTCCACATATACTTATGTGTGTAAGAGCTTATTTGTTAATATTCTAAAATCACTTTCACACAAATCGAGATAAAACTCTTCTCACATGTTTATATCAAAGTATGTACAACCACTTTTCAAAAGTTAATTTAAACTTTAAGTATATCCCTTCCACCAGTGGACACTTGCTATACTCCCGCAGCTCATTAGTTAATTTTGGAAATGGGAAAAGGAGGTGTAGGTGAAAATAGAACACAATAACCCTTGGTTCCAAAAAAGAGTATTAACTATTAACCATTGGGCCATTAATAAAATTTATGCGAAATATTGTATTTATAATTGACATTCAAAATAAGTAATTTGAGCTGAGGCAAATAATAAAAAAGATGCTTATAGATATATTATATGTTATATAAAAATTATTATTGAATTCCTTTTACATTTGGGATATATTATCTTAATTATCATGAAAATGAATAAAGGAAAAATGATAAAAAAAATTGGAAATTGAAAATTCCAAATCAATTTTTTTACCATTCTTTTATAAGGTATTAATGACTATTTATAAGCATTTAACAACTTCTTTTATAGTTAATTCCTAATTGTGGATTTTTCAATTTTCAAGTTTTTTTTTTATTTTTCCATGAATAAACAATATTATTAACAAATTTTAAATTGATAATGAGCATAATTTATGATTATGATTTATTATAAACTTTGCATAAAGATAAATTTACAGGACGTCATGAGCAGGCAGACACAGTAACCCGTATCAGACATCAGCAAACGTCCTTCTTGGGCGCCCAATCTTCTTCATTCTCCCTGTCGCCTCGCCTTGGTTCATGATCGCCATGAAAAATGCAAGTTCCGAGTGGGCCTATCGGAACCGAGTTTGCTTCTTGACCACTTTCCAGAATCAAGCCAGGTGGGCGAGTCCACTAATGCAATGAACAAAAGGAATTTCCCGATTGTCCCTAGCGATCGATTCCTCGATAGAAACTCTAGAGGAAACCGATTACACAGAGCTCGGAACTCCAATACTCACAGCAGTTCCGCCAAATCTCTTAGGGGTAAAGCTTTCTCTCTCTCTCTTCCTTGATTTTTATATTCTCACATAGCAATTTCTCCCGATCATTGAATTCTTCTCGAGGGATTTAATTTCCATTCCAGTTTTGGCTTCGGTGTCTAGTAGTTTAGGGTTTGTGGATTTGTATGAGAGAAGCTTCTTTTTCGCTTTTAACTCGTACTCTCCATGCGTGGGTGCTGTTTGATATCTTTCTTGTTCTTTCACTATTGTCAAGCTAATGCTTTCGCCTTGGTAAAGAAGACTGAAGCTATTGACACTTGAGTTCCTACGTTATCTGACGAAGACACTTTTTTTTTTTTGGTTCATAATTCATTGCAATACTTATTTGGAATGCCAAAACCTTACCCATGATTAAAGCTTCTCTTAAAGAATTGTTCATCTGATTGATCATTAAGTTGTTGACTCACAGTTTGCAGTGCCCATGCACAACTGTGGAGTCAACTTTCATATCCGTAATACTTCGTAGTTTGCCATAATGCAGCATATTTGTGCATTTCTTCATTACTTTTTTTCTAATTATTTTATCAATTAACTTATTTGGCAGGAAACTCATTTGTTTGCCTGAGTTAATCTCCCCCCTTTTCCTTCTAGGTTATGATTGCCAGAAAAAGGCGAAGTTTACAGTTAAGGATGCAGATACCTCTACAACTTGCAGATTAGAAGCTTCTCACATACCTGTAGGAAGAAAAGAGTATACAACATGTAAGTCTCATCCTCAGCTGTTCTAAGCAGGTGCATATAGTATTGGTTATTCATAGACTTAGTATTTTGCATATTTCTGTAGTTATTAGAAATGTAGAATTAAATTGCCTGGCATTTATGTTTAATCAATTGGCTTCTGATGCAAAATTTAGATGCAAATCAACCAAAAACCTCTGAGTTTGCATTCTTCAAGAAGTTAAAGGAGGATGCAGGTCAGATATGTCATTCGAATCCCCTGCAAAAGGATGCATGCCTATCAAAGAAGCCTGAACTAAATGACTGTTCTAGAGGTTGGCTGAACAAAATGTGTATGTATTTTGACAGATATTGAAATTCTTGATCTCATGTCAGGAGCTCACAAGTTCTCCGTATTCTTTATTTTCCTGTCTGTTTGACACTGGATTACTTTTATTGGAAATGAATCATTGACTTCACTTGCCAAGAGACCAGTATATTCAGATCCCTCACCTCTCTACACTTAGTAACTTAAAAGACATTGTAAATTTCCTCATCTGGATCATGACCAATTAATTATGGCGTGAATTCTCCATCCATGTAGAGGAAACAAGCAATGCAAGGGTTAGCCGTAAGTGCTTTGACCATTCAACACTTGAGAACACGCCAACAGTCAAGTCTGACTCATTTCTCCTTCCATCTGGTGGAGCCTTGAAGAAGACAGGTGTGCATTACAAGGAAGAATTTCACAGTACTAAGATGAAGAAATGCTTTGCAAGAGTCATCACAGAGTATCATTTTTTATAGACTAGAATTTTTAGTTAAGATAGCTGTGTAAATTTTTGTCTGACATGAGATGGAGTTTGTAGATTACAACTTAGAAATGTCATTTTCAAGTTGCAATATGATATTATAGATGTTATCGTGCAACATTGTATATCAATACGTGTTTATCTCATGAATATAAAAATATGTGAGGTTTATGGAAGTTGTAAACAACGAAATGTGTCATACACTTTAAAATGCTAGAAAATTGGAAAGTGTTTTTCTTTGAGCTAATTTGGCTTGTAATTTTTTGCCAAATGACAATCAAGTACCCAAATTGCTCTTTCTTGTTGATACTTGCAGACAAGTATCTTGTTGGCAGCACCAGCACTCAGGAACACTTCCAAGGATATGATGACACCCTTCAAGGCAAGGACATGTTTTCACATGAAGGTTTGATGCTCTTCATGGTGTTCTTCAGTGCTACATTGGGAGGCTAAAAGAAATTATGCATTGTAGTGGAACGGTTTGAATGCATATGATGTGTTCACAAACTTTGAAGTTTGGTCTTTCCTCCCTCCAGGCAATACTAAGGAGTTTGAAGGGCTAAGTCTTAATGGATCGGTTTCTGATTACTTGATATCCCTTCAAATGTTAAACACAACGTAGCTGGCGAACTGTTTTCTGTGTAGCCAAACATATACAATCATTTATCACTTTGAAAATTTGTTAACTTGCTCGCATAATACAGTTTTCTTTGTGCCAAATTTTCAGAAACCGAATCTGTGCAGGGGGAAACCTTTTTAAGGAAAAGACAGAAGTTGCGTCGGTGGGTTGCAGATACTTCATTTCCTGATACAGATAAACTCTGTTCAAAAGGGTTAGACCCAAGTTCTATAGTTTCTCTCTTTCATTTTGTTTGTGCCCCTGATAAAAAAATGTAGTAGGACATCTTCAGGCATGATATTGTCTCCATGCTCCTTACTCGGCTGATTTCTGACAGCTATGAGGAAAATGTACGTAATTGCACCGTAATTTATGCTACAATTCTTCTAAATGACTTAGGTCCCTTCATAAACTAATTTTTTTATGCCAGAAATATGATTATCCAAAGTCAGGGACAGCAGTGACTGCCACCAGCCACGGTTTCCTTGCATCTCAAGAGTCAGATATTCAATATAAAGAACACCATATACCTGGGAGGAAACTTCTTGAATGGGATTCAAGATCATACTCCAGTGATCATTTGTCATCTCCTATGTTTCATGGATTGAATGATAGAATAATTTCTTGTGCTGATCCTTCAACCAATCATTCTGACAAGTTATACCCTTCCTATACTGTAACAGAACCTGAGTGCTTTTTTGCTGGAACTTCAGGTTTCAGTCCCCACTGGATAACAGACCCTGTGTGCAACTTCAGTGACACTGCACGTATCAGGGTCAAGAGGGCTATAACTCATGGATGCCTGTTTAATGAACAGGAGCATAAAACCTCTGCATGGAATCATTCCAGCGAGCCAGGGAAACTAAGGGGAGAGCTGTATCCTCTTCCACTGCAAAATGGTTTGGACAACACGGCAGATAACATAAATATCCGTGTATCTCGTGACTGGGATATTCAATACAAGGAGCAATGTAGTGTGCCTAGGGAGAAACTTCTTGAACCGGATTCAAGCTTGTACTCCAGTGATCATTTGGCATCTCCTATATTTCAAAGAGCAGATGATAGAATAATTCAGTGTGCTGATTTTTCAACCTATCATTCTCTCAAGTTCCACCCTTCATGCAGGGCAACAGAATCTGAGCGCAACTTTGATAGAACTTCAAGTTTCAGTCCCTACTTCATCACAGTTCCTGAGGTCAACTTCAGTGAAAAGACACCTTTCAGGGCCAATAGTGACATGACTCATGGCTTTCCGTTCAATGAACTAGAGCATAAAACCCTTACATGGAATCATCTAGATGAGTCACGGAAACATGGAAGAGGACCATATACTCTTCTACTGGAAAGTGGGGTGGACAGCCCAGCAGATGAGATGCTGGTACCCATCAATCACAACATTGCAAAATTGAACAGGGGTCCTTCATTTTTCCCTTCAATGGGCAATTGTAGAGGGTTGATGTTAAATAATACGTTAGGTGCACCCGGGTTATGCTCTTCATCCATACTTCCAAATCAGCCATTGGATTTAAATTCATCGGATTCTGGTTTATTATATCAAGAATACAGGTCTGGAAAATATGTTTATGGTGGCTTGTCATCCGACGAGGGCCATCTCAAACTGTTGGAAGAACGCCAAAGCGATAACTCGTGTGTTCTAGACAGCTTCTACCTTTCACCCAACCAACACATGTTTAGGGAGACAGTTTCCCAGAACTACCATCACCATGCTGATGCTAATACAGATGCCTGGCTATCATCTTCACTCAATTTTTTCTCAGGACGGAGGTGCTTATCCTCGGCTGATCCTTATCTAGATCACCAAACTCCTAACTGTGGTACATTACCTTTAGCCCTAAGGGAAAGAGTGCCTGAGCTATTTCATTTTGAAGATAATTACAAGCACGACCCGGATGGTGTAAAGGAATGGGAAATGCTTTGTCAATTTAAGGAACATGCGCTTAGAAGACTAACTCTTCCGTCCTTCACATATCCATGCGAAGAGACAGAGGAAAGCCTATTTCTGCTGCGTAACAGTGACCATATCAGCGAGAAAAGATCGAACACACAGGATTCTCCTGCAGATTCATTCTGGCTATGTGATCGAAGCTAACCTGTGCGATTTTTCCCTTTTTTCTTTTTCTTTTCCTGTCTACAATTTCAAGATTACCTATCAACTATTGGCTTTTCTGTGAAAATGGTGTTTCTATTACGAGATTTTCCATGACGACGCATTTGAATCTCGTGTGGGAACATCCGAGTGTCTTGTGACCTTTCGGCCACACCGATATTGCATGCTTTTGGACTTCATGACTTCGACAATGGTCTGCTTTTCATTTACCATGAGTGACGTTTTTCCTGGAGCACCGATTGGACATTTAATTCTCTCAAAATTATCTGTTTCAAACCTCAAAAACCAAGTCTCTCGACTTTCTAATAGACACCAAAATCCTCCTACTGAGTTCTATTCCATTTGTTTTCAAATTAATCCTGAGGTGGTGGCCGAATAAAGCATGGCTATCATATTTCTTACTACAATGTCACAATTTCACACATACATATACGTAATGGTAACTTGGGTTAATGAACATTTTTATCAATTTACCAACTCAGTGATTCCTTGTTTCAACCACTTGTTGTTGAATAGGGCATATGGTGCGTGCGTGCATTTAGAAGCATTATAACACGACCGTGATAAGTCACGCGACATACCCAATTATCATCATTATTTCCATGGCCGGGCCTAAGAATTTGAAATATTCTGCATCTTCGAAAATAATTGCAATTCACAAAAGCATATGAAAAACATTAACCATGATCATCCTCTATCGAAAAAAGAGAGAGAAAAGTAGCATTAATCATGCTACGCTCTTCTTCATTCATTCTACTTTTGTATGCATTGTTATGTTTCTTTGATTTGGTTCAATTCAAATTCAAATAAATAGTCCATCATTCTTATCACAATTCACCAAAGAGAGAAAAAAGTTGGGATTTGTTATAATATTATAGTAAAACCTGAAAAAGTTATTATTAGTTCGTTGATGTATCATAATTAACCTGGTTTGTCATTATTACCTCTTTTTTCAACATAAGAGACAATTTTATTACCATTAATAATGATGTGATTTTTTTCCCCATTATTATCGCAATAGCTAGCCATCATCATCAAATCCATCATCCCTTTGCATGCATGCATGTTGCCATGATCATGTTCGTGCGGTCACTAGAATGTGAAAACATGATCGATCTTTTGTTGTCTAATGACAAAGTGGCTCATGGACAGTTTCTCAAACTTTGTCATATATTATTTTCTTTGTTAAAGATTTAATTGCAATTCTCTCCAGATTTTTTTGAAACATGCAATACAGATCAACAGTACTGATTTGCGGTTGTTGAATAATCTTTACAAGACATTGCTCTGTAGCAGTAAATCACTTTTCCTGCTATTCTCCCTATGTTTTTTTTAACCCTTCAGGTCGATTAATTGTTCAGTATGTGACTCAAGAAAGACAAAGACAACGTTTTATAGAGAAACGAGAAAGGACATATCAGCTCGCATATATATATACAAGAGAAAAGGGTCAAATTTCCTGGAGATTTGGCAAAAGAGCTTCTTTTACTGGTATGAATAGAAGAGATCGATCATCAGAAATAAAACGATAGGACCAAGCATTTGAAAAATTGGATCTTTTCATGCAAGTCACAAAACGACATGCTTCTTTTCCTTTTGATTATATTCCCTCTTTTGGGGGTGGGGGGTTTGATTCAGAAACGGCATGCTTTAAAGCCAATAAATAACAGTTTTATCTTATTTTCAAGTTCTTTTCTTTCAAGTATAATAAAAGTGGAAACTTAAGGCATGTATGCCAAAGGAAGTTGATCATCTTTTGAGATGTACACCACCACCGTTCTCTAAAAGTTAATTCTTTCCTTTTTTGAAAAAATAAAAAAGACACACCGAACTTCAATCTGTTCCCGCTAAAACTATATAAGCTTTAACAGTGACATGTATACCTTTTTAATAAGAAACAATTATTAAGATGATAAGCAATCTCACGTTAAAGAAAAGAATACAAATTTAAATTTTAATAAACATGTTTATAAAGAGGATTTTAACTGTAACATTTATGGTCTAAGAGAGATTAATCTTAAATTCAAAATAATTTACGCATAATATGAGTTACATAGGGGGAAACGGAGCTGGTTTGTTTAATGTGTCAAATATATAAAAAAACAAATTATTGACTACAACATCAATAACAACAAAACATTATCTCATTAGATGAGATTGACATTGACTGCATGAATTACAATTGCACCATGCCATTAAATTTGATAAAAAAATCAAATCCTTAGGTAAAAAAACGAGAGAACAATATTTCCAAAAAAAAAAAAAAAGTGGGTCGTTTTCAAATTAAATAAGGGGTGATTTTGAAGGGGATTTTGCCTCAATTGCACTGCACGTATCTCTTCACGGATGTGCTATGGAAGGCTGAACAAGTGGAGAGTTTCGGTTTGGCGATTGCGATTTCCTTGTTTTCAATTTCCCATTCCAAACACAATCACACATATTTTCTTTAGCCAACAACTATATGTATTTATATATATGAATTGTTGGGGAGAGTAATAAGTAAATAATGAATGGTAGTTTGGTATTTGGGAAAAGGAGGGTCATTTTCAGATGCATGTGCAACTTACACGTCACTCATTGATGGTCATAATAAATGAAAATGATATGTGGCCCATTCCAAGATTTCCTTCCTTACTGCCTCCATCTCACCTGCTTCTCTTATAATTCACATCCATCCAATGATTTCTCTTCCTCTATTTTCATTAAAACAATTTGCCTTTCATTTCATTTATGTTGATCATTTAAAATAATGCCTCCACAATTAATTCAAACAGTCTATTAGCTTATTTGGGATTAGTTTTTAGAAAATGATTGTACACAATATGAGATAAATATGTGCGAGAAGTTTTATCTTGACTTGCATGAAAGTGATTTTGGAGAGAGCTGAGAAAAAAACTCTGTATATCTTACTAGTCCCATAAAAGTTACTGCATGATTATTGAGAGCAAAGCTAAAACTGGACTCAAAATATACTTGATTATTCAGTCTTTGGATTAAACTTTATTTTGGAATAAGTGGGATTGTATATATGACTATCTTTTATACTTAGAATTTTATTTTCTTTTACCTAAGAGTGATGTTCGTGGTTTGTCAAATTAATAGAGATTTAAAAAAATTCTTATTTTTCTATTAATTGTTTTCACACCTGGCCTAGTTTTTTTTTATGGGTGCAAAGTGTTGGAAAGAGCTCTGTCATGGAAAGGTCATCGGAGTTGGTGGTGGTAAGTAGGCTATGGCCCCAATTCTATCACTTTGTTGTCCAACTTTTATGTTCCTAACCAAACCTTTATTCCTTCAAATTAACTAATACCATGTATTCTTAATATTAAGAAAGAGTTGGATCATTAATTTATAAAAAAATATTGAAATTAATTATATGCTGCGAAAACAATCATAAATGTAAAACATTTATGGTATCTCTCCATTTAAAAGAAATGGAAAAGAAAAAGGAAAAAAATATTGGCCCCATGCCTTGTTTTCCCATCCATTTTTCTTTATGCTATCCAAAAAAAAAA
>QFDD01001449.1:0-22123 GCA_006871305.1 Vachellia collinsii
TAAATCAAACTTCTTCAGAATTTAGGAAACAGGCATATTATATTGGTTAGTACTACCAAATTTCATGTCATCTTTTTCTTCTTCTGAGCTTCGTGTTTTGCACTTTAATTAGTATTAGTTCCTTATTCCCTGAACCAGAATGTTTAAGCTGAGATGGACCTCTGGTGTTGCCTCTAACATTTATAGGTGTTAGGTATTTTTCCGTTGTTGAGAATTTAAATCAGGAATCTGAAGATGAGCATGGAGTCAAAATCTGGCTAATTCCGTATCCGTCATTTTCAAAAGTGAAAGCTGTGACGTGGCCTCCTGACTTTACCACCCTCTCCCTTTCCCAATCCTCCCCGTTTCTTTTTTCTTTTCCTAAATATAATAAATATATCATGAATTTTTTGACTCTTTATCATATGCAGTCATTATAAGCTTGTGAAGTGCCATTTATATTTCACTTTCGGCGTTGGCAATGGCATAGAAGATAAGATGTTCCAGTACAGTTTGCCCATACACATCACATAACTCTCAGATTTTCAATGCCGGATACTCCTAAGAGACTGAGAATCTGAAAATAAAAAGGGAGGAGGAGGAGAAGAAGAAGAGAACTAAACAGTACCTCATTCTTATCTCCTATTTTCCCCTCCATCCTTTCGTTTGATTCCTTATTCTAAATGAGTGCATGGGAAAGAGTTTAATCCCGTATTTTTTAAAAGAGAGATTCTTCATGTTGTCTTCTTGTGCACTTTATAGCCGTCCTCTAAACAGTCGCAAAACCTGAACCAGATAGAAAATTGGAAATATTGCCAGCTCACGACTAATTAAATTGGTTCAACCACCCTTTTAACCCTTTCATTGGTTCATCCCTTAGTAATCCAAAGTGGGACGGTGCCACAGAGGAAAGAAATTCTTATCTGAGTTTGGACAAAAGAAAGAAGAAATTATTATATTATGTTACTGTGGTAAGCAACAATGGGAAACTGTGAAACATTATTTTTTTTTTTTAAACATATAGTTGATTTTGATGTTCAACTTAACAACTTGGTGCATGTGCAGAGGGTAAAAAGAAAGGCAATATTCTTTGTAATCAAACACAGACATCATAAAGTTCAGTGACGATTTTTATGGTTAGGAGACACAGGGGGGCAGATTGAGGCAAGTATGTAGGATCTTATCGTTGCTTTCACTTTCGTTAATAATGGCCTCTTGGTGGGTCTACCTATGTTCTTACTGTAAGCTTTTATTTATCCTCTGACAACTACGAAACATGGGCAAGGAATCCCCTTTATGGTTTTTTTACTGAGAATTATTTTGGTTGCCACTCCCATCCTTGAAGTGGCAAAACCCATTTGATCTACACACAAATCAGATTAAACGTTTTGATACATGTATCTTTTATCCTTGAAAGGTAAGTATAGTCTACTTATTGATTTCGATGATATTACTGGCTTGTGCTATTCCATTTTATATACCATATTTTGCCTTTTAGAACATTATCTTTACCTCTGTGTCATGAAACCCTTCTATACAGAGTTGTGGGTTAATCAAGTTCTAAAGACTTCGAATTCTCTCAGGATTAGTTATGTTAGTTGAACAGGATAGGAACCTTCTGCATCAAGAAGCTCTTCTTTTTCACACTTCCCTTCACGAAAGCAGAAGTTAACATACTCTGTTTAGGGCGTGAGAAAGTTTTGTTGGTGGGTTTCCTGTGAAATCATTACTTGCAGGCTTTTCTCAGTTTTAATTTCTTCTCAGCTTTTCTCAGTGAGTTCCATCTCAAAGTTAATAAAACCATTGCGTGCAGGTTTTTCTTATTTTTTACAAAAACTTCTTCTCGAGGTCAAGATGGAAACTCAGGCCCCTTTCCATTTAAAAAATGAAGCAATACACGTTAAAAGAAAAAAATAAGTGCAGGGATGTAAAAAATAAGGATACTAATGGCACAAATCAGCACTCAGTGATAAGAGAGTGAGAAATACTGAATACGTTTGAACGATTATGTTTTAAAAAAAAAAATATCCCGTGCATAAGAAACCAGAATGGAACTTTAAAATTTTCCTCCTAGAATACTAGAATATGATATGGTTAAGTTGATTTTTTTAGGTTCACGAGTTGGACTACTTCGTTCATAAATTTAACAACATTGTTCAGACGCCTCACGAGCCTAGGACGTGAGTGTGGAGTTGCGTTAGTGGAGCAAACGTAAAGAGGACCCTAGCTTATCACCCAAAAAAGGAAAAGAAAAAAAGAGGACACTAGCATGGTTGGAGACTTGCGCCGTGAGAGTAATAAATGATGTCTGTCTTCAGCGAAATGGTTCATGATCACTATTCATTATCATTACGACAAAGGAATAATGCCCATCAAATTCCCTCCACTGATCTCAAACTTGAATTTAAAAAAGAATGAACTTTAGTCAAAGATGGAATCACTGATTATTAGGCTGGCTGATCCCGAGAGGTACAAAAGTTGCAAACTTTGGCATAAGCTTGCACATCGGACTGCATACACATTTCCAGAATGCTATGGTTGTCTTATGGGACAGAAATTACCTATGCCCAAGTGCAACTGTTGAGTTGTTAGGTGTTGGAGGGTTAGGGAAGATCCCATTATTGAGAATGGAAAGGTAGGCCCTTCCTCTGCATCATATGATCTCACTTGCTTTGTCTGCCTCCTAAAAGATTAAAAGCCTTTGGAAATCACATGGAGAAGAACGACACATGGGACTGCATCATTTGACTTTGTCAATCCCACACTGTTTAAAAGTCTTGTTCATGTCAAGTGTGAATAGAGTTGGCTTCAATTCAGATATAACGGCATTACCAGAGGTGGGTCATCATTGTGAATCGATGAGGATTAGCCGTTTAGGAGCTGTGGGCCCATTTACTTCAAATTATCATAAGCATTGGATGCTCGTGTTAAATCAACCTTTTAATCTTTGGGTTATATATTTATATTGATTCAAGAATTCATCAAAAACGTCAACCTGTCGTGTTTCTCTGTTTCCGTCCAACGTATTTACCCCAGCGAGGTTGCTTTCATCTAACTCAAAACGATGGGTCAAATCCCATGCAAATAACGACAACAAAAAACGATACAAAATATCACAAGGACTAGAAATATATAATAGAACTGGTGTTAAATATAAATATATAGTATAATTAATAGCACTCCACCTCTAATCTATATGTATAAGAAAAATCTATAATAATAGAATCATGGATAATGCGATAAATAAGGAAGCTATCAATGAAGGCATCAGAGAAGGGGATGATGAAATCTGAATCATAAAATTGCAAGTGGGCGTTGAAATATTCTGCGTGGTGATCTTGGCCAAACCTTGAAAATTGCAGGCCATGTCATCTTGATTTTGCACCTGGTAATACATGTTAAATGCATATGAGGCATTGCCATTAGCATCCAGGTTGTTGCAGGAAGACCCATATCCAAGTGCAGTACAGTCCCCAAAGGTACATGCATAGTTAATATTGTCAGCAAGTTTAGTGAGATCTTTCGCATCTGGGTTAAACATGCACCACTGTGAAGAAAGATATTTCACATTCTGTGCTCCTACCAGTAATTTGTTTTGATTCTGACCAGAAAGATCCATCGGAAACTTGGGCTGCCCATCATACCTGAATATTCCCCAGTGACGCTCAAAGTCACCGGGAGCGATGCTCTTGGCATCTTCATCGATAAGTCCAAACAAGTATACTTCAATGAATCCGGGGCGAAGCGGCGTGCCTTTATTCGCTGCGAGCCTCGGCAAAAGTCCATTGTAAAACCTTATGGCATTGCCTACATTGGCATTCTTGTCCCCATCTGTAGGCCACCCTACTTCTCCTACCAAAATGGTCATATTTCCAAATCCCACTGCCTTCAGAGCAGAAACCAAGGTATCAAAGTTTGCATCAAACACGTTTGTGTATTGAATCCCGTTATCCATTACAGGAGTGGTAACACCATCAAAGAAAGCGTAGTTAAAAGGGAAATCATCATTCCCATACAGACTTAAGAAGGGGTAGATGTTCACGGTAAAGGGCGAGCCATTCTGGTTCATAAATTGGACAATCTGGGTCATGAGATCATTTATATCAGCCCTGAATCTTCCTGCAGAAGGAACAGCATTATTTGCTGGGGACTCGTACACATCAGCATTTAAGGGCACCGTGGCTTTTATGGTGTTTCCAACACCGGCTTCATTAAGGGCATTTTGAATGTTCTGTAGTGCTGGGAACGTGACATTTAAGAATGAATTGTTATAGGATTTTAAAAATGGTTCATTCCCAACTGCTACATACCTGTAAAAGATGGAAAGCACATCATTTATATACCACAGAAAATATAGTAATTCTCAAATGCAAGATTTTTCTCATCAGACCCAAAATACTTAAACCAGAAACACGAAACAAAAAAAGAAGTCTTAGAGTTATGGTTAATCAAACTTCACTTCCAATTTAGTCGTTAATCGAGGTGAGAAGTGGAGAGGTGAAAGCAGCAGCGACAGAACAAATACGTCATACACGTTCCTGTGTTCTGATTACTATTCGTTCATAATGGACTCTTGCCTACCTGTCTTATCCTCGTACAGTATTCTCAATACAGCATATGGCAAAGTGATTCTTGCACCAAACATGTTTCTCTACAACATAAAAAGTTACTGAAAGGAGACACCACCACCAAAAAGGAATCTAATCCTGGGGCATTGCTAGGTGCTACAATGAGCTTATGTGAGAATATATATATATATATATATATATAGCTGGAGTCGCTTTTTAAAGATTCCTTGCACACTTACGCCTTCAGGTTCTCACCAGATAGGCAGATAAACAGAGCATATTTCTTACATTTTATCACCATGGATGGAATACTATATAGTGGGATTGCTATACCCTATGAACAAAACCTCACTCCTAAAGCCTGTGGAATCGAGTTTAAAGTCAGGACATCCAAACTGGGAAGCACAAGCTAAAATACTCTAATAGGCTACCATAGTTTGAACCAAAAAAGCACATTTATTAAAATAACTGGTCAAACATAGAATTTCAACAAATTTAGTTATAAACGATTGAACTTCGCATCAAAAGAACTTCATAATTTGCAATATCAAGTTGAGTAGACTTTCCGTCTCCTTAAAATTCTTGAACAGAGGGAAAAGTATCCTGTTACAAAAATGTTTTTTTCCCTAGCTTATTATTTAATTAATGACAGCTTCAGACTTAATAACAATATGCAGCAAGATTTAGAACACTTCGGACACATAATAGTAACTGATAACCAGCCCTATACCATGAATAGGATAAAGACAAAGGCGAATACTTTATGTGATTGCATCAGACCAGAATCATATAGAGAACTTGTAAAATGAACTCACTTGATGTTAACCCCTCCTTTGAAGTTGTAACGAGTTATATTCTTTTTCACCCACTGCTTAGCTCGATCATAGTCATTCATCGCAGCAAGCTGATTGTTAGGAATGGCAACCATGACTTCAATCCCCGTACCAGCCAGAGCAGTCATGGTGTTATCAGCTGAATCAAAAAGCTTCACTTTTTGAATTCCATTGTCCTTCAACATTTGAACCACCGTGTCGGGAGGCAACTGATGAGTGGCCTGAGTGCCCCAATTTACACCAAGCCCTTCCACGTGACGACCCATCATCCAAACCAGTAACACCCATTTGAAAATCCAAATCTTTTCCATTCCCCCCTAGTTTCCCGAGATAGTTACAGCAATTTCCCCAGAAAAATAATAAGGAGGGAGACGAAGAAATAATTATAAGTTTGGGAAAAAAGAATATTTATTTGCTAAGACTCTCTTCTCTTCCTCTTTCTCTTTCTATAAAGAATGAGAAAAATAACCGTTTCTGCGAGTGGGCTAACGAAATCAGCGAATTTTTAGCGATACTTTATCCCCACGATTCGAAAAATGATTCGGCGAGAGAGAGGAAAACAAATGGGGGGATAAAAGAAAACAGAATCGTTTAAGCGTTTAACTATTAAAAAAGAATAAATAGTGAAGCGATGGCAAATGCGTAAAGCTGAGGTGCAGATGTTCTACAATCCTCGGCCTTATTCGTAGGGCGAGAACCACCAATACTGCACCCAATGGCCGAAATCGACCAGTGTCGATTAAATCGGATTGGTTTCTTCTGATTTGGGAAACAGAAAGGCCAGAGGAGTTCGGATTGTAACAGAAACAGAGTAGCGCCAGAGGAACAAGGGGGGTAAATGTATTCTTTTGTTCTTTAACGGTAGGAAAATGGTGAGAAACAACGTAGAAACAGAAAACGAAGATCAATGAAAATGGAGGTATATGACAAATTAAGAAAAGTGAAAGTGGAAATTGACAGGAAGAGATTGAAAATATGCCCCAATGGACAAAAAGACAAATACTCCACAATGAGGTGATCTGAATCGAGGGTTAGGAGTTCTGCAAAGATTTAACGGCTACAAAAGTGAGCAAAACGCAAGAATGTGAAAACGATAAGAGATGAAAAATTAAAATAAAAAATAAAAAAACGCGTGAAGGAAGGGGAAGAGAAGTACTTTATTGGTTTTCCATGGAAAGATAAACTTTTTTGTTTTGGAAACGAATTATGAAGTGGGAGGCTCGGATAGCCCAGCTGGCTCCGCGGTTTTTCTAGGGAAAAGAGAGATTGTGAATTTATTATGATTCGGTTTCTTCGATGAATCAGAAATCAGTAACGTTACTGTCGCTTTTCTTTTTCACTACTTTCTAAAATCAAAAACCGGTTCAAAAGAATTCGGTTTTCAATTTTTTTCAAATTTTTATTTTATAATAAATCGATATTCAGTTTTAACCAAAAAAATTAAATTATATATAATATATATTTATTTAGTAAATTATTAAATATAATTATACTTATATATTTTGTAAACGATAAATTATTAAATATTTTTGATTAATTGAAAAAATTAAATTGAAATAATTCGGTTAATTTTTAAATTCGATTTCATTTTTATGAACATTTTGATTTTTTTTGGTTCTAACTGAAAACCAAATGCCCACCCCTACTCCACTTCATGCATGTACAATGATTAAAGAGTAATAAAAAATAAAAAAATTGATCTAGTTTCATATAGAGTTTATGAATTAATGATGCTGATTAATATCATTTTTATTTATATAAATAAATATAGGGCTCAGATAAATTCTTCATATCTGATTCAATATATAAATTTTGATTAAATTATATCAAATAATTTCTTAAGTTGGATAATTAATAAATAATTTCTTAAATAATATGAAATCAATCAACATTAAAGTTTAAATAAATTATTTCAAGGTTGATTTTGAATTCAGATCGATTGAAATTTAATTTTTTATATTAATAGATGAAATTATTTTTTGTGTTATAAAGTTTGTTCTAAAACTTTTTTATATAAGCATGAGATTTATATTTAATTTTGTGGTATGATTAATAAAATTATTTTCCTGCTTTCAACTATAATTGTTTTTACGGAGTTGGCCATCAGAGAGGGTAAAAACTAGAAACTAAAAGGAAACTTATTATTTTAATGGATTCTTGTTCTTGTATTATAAGAATGTACACTTTTGCATCTAAGAATCAGATCACACGAATTGACATCAACAGATTAACTTAATTAGGTAAAACAGAAATTTTAATACACACTTTTTAAAAGCGTGCATGAAATCAATTTGTTTTAGGTTAGATGTTTCGTTGTTTTGTGATATAATTTTTTTTATATTTTTAAAATGATTAAATTTCATTGAATAAACTTGTTACACACGTGTGTTCCATTGATTCCTTGTTTTGAGAAGTACAAAATGACATGTAATCTTGTTTAGAACACTCGTGATCCAATTTGTACTGTCTGGAATCTATTCCAGGTCTAACTAAAAGATTTGACATTTGATGTGGGTTTGGGTACGGGTTGGCGCGCCCCACTTTGACAGTGAGGACCAAGGAGTTCAAGAATAAATATAAATGTATTTTAAAATGATAAATGCGAGGGGATAAATTTTACATTTATGATTAAGACTAATTTTTTAATTAGGTCCTATACTGGAGAAGTATTTAAAATCATAATAGCTTTTGTCCACAAAAAAAAAAAAAAAAAAGCATAATAGCTTACATCTCATCTAACGAAACGCCTATAATAGCTGAAGCAAGGGGAGAAAGAAAAGGTAAATGGCTGGGATTAGAGGAAAGGTTTGAAGAGCGTAATTACCTCATGGAGGACAGGAGGAGCAACATCAGACAACAACAGTTTACCGTCATGTTACCTTCCCCGAGTTGATTTGACAAACGTAATTTCTTTCTTTCTTTCTTTCTCTTTGGCTCGTGGGGGAGGTAATGATTGACACCTCGAAAGTCATCGATTGCTAGCTGCTTCCAACAACTCATAGTGGTGTCTTCAAAGTTGGCAGTGAAATTGATCATCAATTGAAATATCAGTCCACCACTTCCAGTTAAAAACAAAATAAACCAGAAACCATGATGAAACTAATCCTAGCTTAGAATGGGCCAGATGTGAGCCCACTACCACTTTAGGATACGAGCCCAATTTATCAATTATTGATTCCTTCTGCCTTTGGAAAATTTTAAAATATCGTTACTGGCTTACTGGAGAGATATGTGTGCAACTCTATTCAGGAGTGACACTATGCTTAAAACGCTACAAAATCCAAGCAGAAATTTATACCAGTTGCATATCTGCAGGCCTGCTTCCCCTGCTATAGGGCCTGCTTTGGGATTTGCATAACAATAAAAAAGACGGAAAAACACAAATTTTATATGCGCTTTATGCATTTGGTTGTTCCCATCTTAATTTCTTGATCCATTCCGGAAACTGAAACCTGAATTAAGGCCAAGAGTTACCATACAAAAACGGGATTTCAATGAGATCCCCGAGGAACAGAATCTTACAAGGAAAATCAGGCTAGGATGATTAGCAACAACTTGGAAAAAATGCTTAGGCATGGCATTTGGAAAAAGATAACCTAATGATGTCCTGGTTGTTTCTTGTGCACTGCATGGCCAACTAACTTCTCCAGTCAACAGTTCCAAAAAGATTTTGGCGTTACCTGCACTGACACGATCCAGTCGTAATTAGTAACCAGCACAGTAAGTCGTTTGACAATCAACCAATAATTGGAAGTAAGAACACTAGGATTTCTGAGCCAAAATGAAGAGGCATGATTAAAAAGCCATAACAAGGATGTGATCAACGTGTTATGACAGAAAAGAGCGCTATGATCCAAAAGCGTTGATCTAGTGACCTAGCAAAAGCATGCTTGTAACAAATCAATCCCTTGAAATCACAAGTTTAAGCTTTCAGAAGCATCTTAACCATTCAAGCAATGCTAAGCTCGATTGGAAAAGCCAGTTTAGACACGTTTTAGGATGTATGGCATTTCTTTAAATGATATGTCATCAGTACACATACACATGGATATCAGCAATGTAATGATTTTTTTTTTTTAAAAAAAAAAGTTTCAAAAATGGCTAGTTCATCAGGTTAGCCTCCTTTGCATAATTTCCTTTCTTTGACGATCATATTTCATTTGATAAAACTCAGAAGGTAAATTAGTTTTATCTATCTAATTATACCAAAAAATATTATCAAGCGATAAAAAGAGAACTATGACGCATGATTACCGGATAAAGTCTTCTGCATACCTTCTATATAGTAAGCTCATCTTCAAGATCCTTATACTCAACAGTGAACTCGGTCTTAATTCTTTGACATCTGACACACCAAAGCAGAAAAAAAAGTCATAAGATAGAAAGCACCAAGGTCTTTATGATAGAGATCTCACATGGAATAGGCCAAGGGGCCAAAAATTGGTTAAATCAAATAATCAAGTTAAGGGAGCTCGTTGAAATCAGGTCTCATATAGCTGTCCCCGCAAGTAAAGCCTAAACATCAAACAATAGAGGCAATGGAACATCGCTAGGAAAGTTTGGCATACTAATGTGTAATCATCACGGTTCATAAATGGGTAATCGTGGAGTCTTATGAACACACTAAATCCATTGACTTCCCTGGTCTGATTCCATTAATAATGCATGGAGTTCTTTACCAAGACTAATTTGGACCTGTGAATAACTTCTGATATTATACGTCAAAAAAACACATTTTTTTCCAACCACAATACCAGCCAGCAAGCATACGATGCCACATAGCCACCAGTTTAAAAGACTAAAACCTCACTGCAAGTTAACAACGCAGCAATTTGTGGTAATTATAGAAATAATTATGTAAATAGATATTTATGAAAATAGAGAAATAAATGGCAGATTCTGTGAGATAGGATAGAAGAGGATATTAAGGAATAATTATTTCCTAATATCTAGGATGATTGTGATTAGAATAACCAACTGTATTCTGTATAAGATGTAATCTCCCTACTTTCAATATTAAGCAAATATTCAAATATTACGTTGCTTCATGGTATTAGAGCCGCACGCCTTGAGACTTGCATTGTCTTCATCGCCTAGGCATGTCTCTACTCCTAGGTCATCTTCTTCGTCCAAGCAAGACTCTGAACCTGGGTTGCCTTCCTCGTCCGCGCATCCTCCTCCAGAGTCACACCGGTTTCCTACGTCGCACACACCTATGGGGTCCTCTCAAAATGGGTCCTCTTCTTATGATCCCTTGTGACATGACAGTTCCTCAGGGTCGCACACCACCTTCGATGGCTTGCTTGTCGCCATTGTCTCTGAGAAGCCGACTCTCACCAACTACCGTGATTGGGCCAGGCTATTCAACTCTCTGTGGATGGTCGTGGGAAGCTTGGCTACCTGATTGGAGATTCACTAGCGTCGTCAAACCCTGCCTCTCCAACCATGAATCAGTCGCAGATTGACAATGCCTTGGTGTCCTCTTGGCTTGCCAATGCTATGTCTCCGCAATTCAAGCAGAGCTTTATGTACTTTCCCGCTGCCAAAGACATATGGGAAGCTATCCATTATGCCTATTTTGATGCAAGGCATCATTCTCGTCTATATGATCTTCGTAGGCAGACTTGGAAATCCTCCCAAGGCCATTGCACATCACTGAGTACTGGCTCGAACTTTTGGCTCTCTGGCAGGAACTTGATCTCATGACCAAAGAGGTATGGTCTTCCACTCCTAATGCAGCACGTAATAGGCGTAACATTGAAACCTCTCATATTCTTCTCTTTCTGGCTGATCTTAATCCTAAGTTTGATGGTGTTTGAGGCTGCATACTTAGTCGCTCATCTCTTCCTTCAACTCGTGAGGTATATTCTGAGGTTCACAGTGAGGAGTCAACCCACCATGTCATGTCACCAAATGTTTCTCTAGTTGGGTCTAACACCACAACGCCGGCCAGCAAGAGTCATGAATCAAATGGTGGCTCTATACTCTCCAAACGACACCCCATATGTGATCATTGCAAGAAAGTGGGACATACTTGCAATAAGTGCTGGGATATCTATGGTAAGCCTACTGATTGGCAACCCCGTAAAGGTAAGCCTCGGGCTAACCTCGTCTCTTAAGAGCCCAATTTGTCTATCTCACCTACCGTGATACCATCTATGAACTAGGAGCAGATTTCTCAATTGCTTGCTATGTTAAAGGTAATGCAAGACAATTAGAAGCCCTATGCCACCGCTTTTATCGCTCATAAAGGTACTGGTCTTGTTGCCTTGCAAACGTCCTTCTTACCTTCTAAGTGGCTTGTCGATACTAGTGCATCTAACCATATGACTTCTGATGCTAAAATATTTGTCTCTTACATCCCTTTGGCTGGACATGACAAGGTTAAAACAGCAAGTGGTTCATCATCGTCAATTGCTAGCACTAGCACTGTACCTCTTTCAAATACATTGCATCTTAAATCTATTTTACATGTGCCTCACCTTGCATGTAACCTTATCTCTATCAATCAAATAATTAGACAAGCAAATTGCTCTGATCATTTTTTTCCCCACATATTGTTATTTTCAGGATCTCTCATCGGGTAAGAAAATTGGCACGGCCGTTGAGTTTGATGGACTGTACTATCTTGATGTGTCTACCGTGAGTGCTTTGTGTTCTCAAATCAATTATTCTGTTTTGTCTCCCCATGATAATAATATCTTATTATGGCATCAAAGGATGAGTAATCTTAATTTCTCTTGTTTACAAAAGTTGTTCCCCCAATTCTCTACTAATAAATATTACCATTTTCATTGTGATGTTTGTGAGTTAGCTAAACATCATCTCACTCTGTTTATGCCATCTTCGTACAAGCCCTCTCGTCCATTTTCCATAATTCACAGTGATGTTTGGGGTCCGTGTCGTATTCCAAATCGTACTAACTCCAAATACTTTGTCACTTTCATAGATGATCATACAAGGTTGTGTTGGGTGTATCTTTTAAACGAGAAATTTGATGTATGCCGAATTTTTATCAAATTTCATCATTATATTAAAACTCAATTTGATTGTTTGATTCAAATTCTTCACACAGATAATAGAACAAAATATTTTAATCATTCCTTTAGCTCTTTTCTTAAAAATCACGGTATTCTACAGAAAAGTAGTTGCTCGCATAGTCCTCAACAAAATGGTATTACTAAACGTAAAAATAGACATCTCTTTGAGGTTGCCTGTGCTCTCCTTTACACTTGGCACGTACCACAATATTTCTGGGGGGATGCTATTCTCATTACTACTCACTTGATTAATCACACTCCAAGCTGTGTTCTTTCTCTTCTCTCTCCCCTAGAAAAACTCCAAAAAACACATACTCTTATTCCTATGGATAATTCCCTTCCGCTCCACTTATTTGGATGCTCTGTCTTCCTCCATCTTCATCATCCACCTTCCAAGTTTGATTCTCAAGTTGTTAAGTGCGTTTTTTCTAGGCTACTCCAATTCTCAAAAGGGCTACAAATGTTATGATCCAATTTCTCAACGTCTTTATGTTAGGTGTGGTTTCATAGAGCATGACCCTTTATACCCACAACCTTCAATTCAGGGGGAGTCCTGGAATGAATTTCAGGTTAGAGAGCGCATTCCTGAGCCAATGCCACCAACTGTGTCCACACAAATACTTGTGCACCTAATCGACCCAGTGCCTACAATAGGGGGAGATGAGACTCACAAACAACAAAAGGAATATAAAGTTTATTCAAGGAAGCATGTACTAAAAAAGGGGCCTAGCATACCAGTGGAAGCGCCAATCTCTGAGTTGGTGGCAGGTCCTCAGGAAAAGTAATTGATGAGTTAGAGCTCCCCATTGCCTTGAGAAAAAATGCATGTTCTTGTACCAGACATCCAATCCAGAAGTATGTATCATATGTTGCGCTCTCACAAAATCACTACAATTTTGTGTCATCTCTTGATGAAATCAAGATTCCTAATGATGTGTATGAAGCTCTTGATACTCCTAAGTGGAAAAATGCTGTTTTAGAAGAAATAAGGGCCTTGGAAAAAAATAATACATGGGATGTTGTCGAGTTGTTAAAAGGGAAGAAACCCATGGGCTGTAAGTGGGTATTTACCCCTAAATACAATGTTGATGGTACTTTAAACAAGTACAAAGCTCGTCTGGTTGCAAGAGGGTTCACTTAGCCATATGGCCTCAATTATAGTGAGATGTTCGCTCCAGTAGCGAAACTGAATACAATTTGGGTTCTCCTCTCACTTGCAGCAAATCTGGATTGGCCTCTCTAACAGCTTGACATTAAAATTGCACTCTTGAATGGTGAACTGAGAGAGGAAGTATTTATGACACTTCCTCCTGGGTTCGATCACAGAAGAAGTCATCAGGTATAAGAAATCCATATATGGACTCAAAAACAATCACCTCGCGCCCGGTTCGACAGATTTGCCAATGTTCTAAAGGTAGATGGGTACAAGCAGAGTTTATCAGATCACACCATGTTTGTCTCAACACATGAATCCTTGGCGACTATTCCCATCGTCTAGGTAGATGACATTATTCTCAAAGAGAATGATGCCAAGGAGATCGAACGCATCAAGATGGCACTAAACAGAGAATTTAAAGTAAAGGATCTTGGAAAGATGAGATACTTTCTAGGTATGTAAGTGGAACAGTCCAAAACAGGGATATATGTCTCCCAACATAAGTATATCCTTGACTTGTTAAAAGAAACAGGCATGTTAGGTTGTAAACCCAGGAGAGTACTTATCAGTACCAAGAAGAAAGCCAAGAAACAAGAAAAACCTGTAAGGGCAAAAAAGGAGGCAGCGAGAAAAAGAAAACAAGAGAAAGATGAAGAACCAATAGACAAAGGAAGATATCAAAGACTGGTTGGAAAACTCATTTATCTCTCACATACTCGCCCAAATATTGCCTTCGTAGTACGTGCGGCAAGCCAACATATGCACTCTCCAAAGAAGAAACACATGGATGGTGCATACAAGATTCTCAGGTATTTAAAAGGTACCTCTGGCCAATGCCTCTTCTTTAAAAAGAATGATTGCAAAACAGTTGAGATCTATACAGATGCTGACTGGGTTGGAACTCAGGAAGATAGCAGATCAACCTTTGGGTATTGTACCTTCATGTGGGGGAATCTTGTGACTTGGCAAAGTCAAAAGCAAAGTTGTGGCTAAAAGCAATGCAAAGTCTGAGTTGAGAGCTCTTGCTCAAGGGATCATGGAAGGATTTTGGTTAAAGAGAGTAATTGAAGAAACACATGTTTAAATTAGCTTTGTTGAAACTTTATTGTGACAACAAAACAGCCTTGAGTATAGCTCTTAATCCAGTTCAACATAGTAGAACCAAACATGTTGAAATTGATCGACATTTTATTAGAGAGAAAGTAGAAGATGGAACCATTTGTTTATCTTATGTACCTACGAAGCAGCAACTGGCAGGTATTCTTACAAAAGGACTACTAGAAGATTTGTTTGGGAAATTTGTAAGCAAGTTGGACATGATAAATATCTATGATCCAACTTAAGGAGGAGTGTGGTAATTATAGAAATAATTATGTAAATCGGTATTTATGAAAATAGAGAAATAAGTGGCAGATTCTGTGAGATAAGATAGAAGAGGATATTAAGGAATAATTATCTCCTACTATCTCAGATGATTGTGATTAGAATAACCTACTGTACTCAATATAAGATGTAGTTTCCCTACTGTGAATATCAAGCAAATATTCAAATATTATGTTGTTTCACAGTTTTTGGCTACCAATAAAGAATCAATAGTTGCAAGCCTTTAACATTTCTTTTCTCATAGATCATTAGCAACATTTGCCCAATAGTTGCAGCATCCACCACACTCAAATCTAAAATGTATGAATTATGTGAAACATGTTATTTCAGTCACATTCAATTTATAAGTAATGTAAAAATTTAACAAGCCGCACTATCCAAGAGCAGCCATTCATAATTGATTTTACATAAAAAAAATTGGACCCATACTAGTTGTCTTTAAAACGTTATAGTGATCTTTGATCTCTCTAAATAGTGACACCAGTCTACTTTAAAAGGGGAAATAATTATGACTGTAAACAAAGAAAATGAAGACCTACTCAACATACCACCCATGTTGCAGGTAATCAAAGTATGCATATGTTCCTTGCTCATATTCATCTGTAGCAACTTTTGGCTCTCCATGTCGATGAAACCAGGTATTATATTTTCTGTGATATCTCCAAGCCTGCTTCTTTAGCTCTTTTGCAGCCAAATATTGTTGATATGCATTCTGCAGAAAATAGAGATGTTAGTCCAAGTAACTGACTGACAATATCAGCTATCACAATAGAGGTAATGGTACCTGTTGATAATAGAATGCAAAAAACAAGATATCAATTCCATCTCGTTTGCTCCCTACTCTTTCCCAAAAGGCAGGATTATTGACAATGGGTGCTTGTACTTGAGGATAACTAGGAGGTGTCAATGTTGGATGCCTCTGAAGAACAAGAAAAGACAAATTGCTCATATAAACTTAACATAGATCATGAAATCAACAAGACAATATGTATGCCAAAGCATACCGGAACATAAGTCCTTGAGCGTTGTGGAAGTTTGTGATAAGCTGCCTCAAGCATGTGCAAATTATATGACGGATCACGCATTTGACCAGAATTAACACTTGAT
The DNA here is from genome assembly GCA_006871305.1 of Vachellia collinsii. Taxonomy (NCBI): domain Eukaryota; kingdom Viridiplantae; phylum Streptophyta; class Magnoliopsida; order Fabales; family Fabaceae; genus Vachellia; species Vachellia collinsii. The sequence continues at coordinate 16,067 of QFDD01001449.1, forward strand.
CCACTAAAGCTATCACCAATGGCTCCAAAGTCAACACCAATTCTCCTTCCAATAACACCAAGGCTACCAGCAGGTTGATTGGATTGTAAAGGCTGTCCAGGAAACAAGTCCGTATCTCTGGAGGTCTTAGGAGGCTCTGTTGGGAGAAAGCCAGATAATCCTGCCTGCAACATAAAGAATAATTTCCAACTCATCATTCATCAGTAGATATCTTCACATATATGTTTCATTCTTTCAAATCACTCCCCCTCTTCCCCCAACAGGCCAACACACAAATACATGCAGATTAAAAATAACAATAATAAAGCATGATCAAGTTTGAGTCTTTTCAGCTTACATGGCCATACATTTGATTCTTAAATATTAATATCCTTAATTTGGTCATGGTCTAAGAAGATTGCATCTATAATAAGCCATTAACAATGAAATGGTAAAGAAAGTGAACGATATAAATTGGCCAAGTTTTCATGTAGTCCCTCAGTTAACTTCTATCTATATTCACTTATTTTGCATGACTAGATATATATGTCATAAGGTAGACGTTGGTTAAACCATTCAAATTAGTCTTTCCTGGCTTAAAATCCAGAACAGGTCAATACAAAATATGACGCAATAGTAAAGGATGCAAGCACATGCATAAGACATTATTTAGAGCACAAACTTAGAGAATGAAATGCATAGTTCTGCTTTCTATAATGTTTTTTTAAGAATATAACATGAGCAAGAGTTGGTCAACATACTGGACAATCTACAACATACGTGGATCTCAAATCATCTTCAGTTACAAGATTCTTGCCCAGTCCAGCACTAGCGGTAGATTCAGCTTCTCCCTCTTCAGGAAAATTCTGCTGCTGATCTTCCACCACAGAATTGCCAACATCTGCAGAAAAAAATATCATTATATACCAAATATAAACTCTCCAAGGAAAAAAATAGTACTGTAACCACCGTCCCCATCCTAGAAAAGAATTACATATTAAGACTAGAGAAAAAGTGCCACCACCACTAATCATTTAATCCAAGTGAATGGGGCAGAAATATTCTACAAAACAACTTACGACAATTTCAAATGCCATGAACCTTACCAGAATCTTTAGAAACACCTGAAATCAACTGCTGCTGGTTAGATGGGGAATTGATCAAATTAGGTGTAAGATGAAGTGAGGTAGACGGAGTACTAATGAATCCCAGAGCCTGGGTTCCCAGTCCTGGACCAGATTGAGAGGAAATAGAAGAGCCCTGGGAGCTGAACTGAACAAATAGCAGCACGTCATATACTAGTTAACAGCATTACAGTTAAGCAGAATATATTAAGTCACAGAAGAGAGAATACGTAGAAGGGGGTGAAAAAATATAGAAGCCTCCAGGAAATGGATGCTACTATAGCAACATAAGGCAAGCTGGAACTTTATTTACAGATATTAAGATCCTAACTAAACAGAGACGGTCTTGATGGCTCAGAATATTTTCCATCTCCTAGAAACATGCAATAATTCAATCACAGAGACACATATGACCAAGGTGTAAATTAAATTTAAAAAATTTCAGGACCATTTTCCATATTTCCCCAAAACTTCCAGTTTTGTTTACAATGGAACAAAAGATTGGGAAAAAAAAAAAGCAACCATAGGTTTACTCGTGATAATAAAGAGGCATAAAGTAAAAGGTGAAGAGGGAAGGATATGTATGATAGCACTTTTTGTCCAGACAGCTCTTGAATCTCCAAGACTGAAAAATAAATATGCACAAACTTGGCAACAAATTAGTGCCTTGAATTACAATTTATTTCTGAGCCCACTATTATCAAACTAATAAACAATCATGAACAGCGTTACATATAACACAAACAGCAAGGAAGAAAGAGAATATCATATTAAGCTTTCTGACTTATGATGAAATTATCAGTACAAGTAAATGAACTAGAAAAGTACAACCAAATTTGAGGTACAATGAATACCTGCTGCAATAGAGGGTTTTGCAGCTGCGCAGAAAATTGCTTTTTATTCCCTCCACCAAGAGAAGGCATCCCAAGAAGGGTATTTTTCCCTTGCTGCTGGACTTGCTGAAATTTCTGCAAAAATTTCTCTCTTTGATCAGGAGCTATTTCAGTTTTTCCTCGAAGCTGCCCCTGAAAACAAACATCAATAAACTCCTTAAAGTAAGGGTTAAGCATTAGAAAGCAAAAAACAACAAACTGCAGAGTATGTTGAACAGCGCTTGCTTGTACGTGCTTCTTGGAGGGCACTAATACATCCAAAAAGGAGAGGGCACTATTTGAAGTGTTTTCAAATAGGCTCAGAAACTGATGATAAAAATAATTGTTTAATAACCGATCAGTGTAGGTATGGATGCCCGCACCTATGAATCCATTTTCCATGAGAATAGGAGAATACAAGCACAGATCATACTGCACATTCCATGGTTATCAACACAAGTTTTCACTTGTCTTCCCGTGAAAAAGTATCATAGGGGTAAGTAAAAAAAAAAATTCAACCAATTATGCATCACAGCTTACCAACTGTTGATCCAGCAAAATAAAAAACTTACAATCTCATTCTGGTTCTGAAAGGGGCTTCCAGGTCTCCATTGCTGGCCAGAAACCACAGAAGAAGAAGAAACTCTCCCAGAGACAGCTGCAGCCTCATTAACATTTACAGAGTCAAATGAGGCAGTTCCATCATTACCTTTTGCAGCCTGAGGCAAGATTGTTCTGCTACTAAGGGGGGATACAAGAGGTTGCATCACCCCACCACCTCCGAGTCTGTCATCAGCACCCAATATGTTTCTCTTGGTTACTTCAGATGCAAAAGGGACTGATCCAAGGGCCCCATTGCTAGAAACAATGTTGCCTGAACTGAGAGGGATACTAGAGGTTGCTTGATTTTCCAGGCTGTTTCTGCTAATGCCCCTAGCAAGCACAGCATCGGAAAATGGTGGAGATGGTCTCCGCCAGGGGAAGCTATTAACTTCTTCTTCCTTTACAGAGCTAGACTGATTTACAGAAGATGAAGAATTAGAAGCAGAAGGATTCTTCAAGGTACTCCGAACAGAACTTGAACCACGAAGGATTGATGCGATGGGTTGCACTCCAGGGAAGTTATGAGCCGAAATATTCATAGAAAAAGGAGTTGTATGATTCCCAGTTGGTGTTGAAGCAGCAGAATTAATTCTGATACTTTTAGAAGGTGGAGTTCTAGCACCAATATCAGACTTGCTATCCTGGGAATCCGTGTCATCAGCTTGCCCCTGGACAGAAGCATTCTTGATTATTGGAAGTCAAAGTTGTTTGAGACAAGAAACAGATCATCATTTAAAAAATAGAGAATAAGCCTTATTTTTCCATGAAATATCACAAGGGAGCAACAAGAATAAGGAAAGTAGACCACATGAATATCTCACAGAAGAACTATTAAACAAGATCCCTGCTCCATGTAGGCTTCAATATTCAACAACATTTTCAGATCAAGAAAGCAGGAAATACTTACAGATGTCTGAGATGCTAGTGCTGGTGATACCACCGAATTCTTCAAGTTAAGAGCAGCGGTGCCCTACCAACACACACATATCAGCACCGAAAAAATAGACGGTTCAACATTGCATTCACCATGCCACCAGAAAGGCATGCCGACATGCAATATTCATATATCCCCATCCCATAAGATAAATATACATCACAAGATGTCTACAAGTATTCCCATGTTTGTTTGCAACAAATCAATGCATACCTTGGCAATTCCAGGGGGGCCAATTGTAACAAGATCTTCAAGAGACTCCACCTTATCTAGAGGTAATGAACTGTATAGCTCATCAACATCACTGAATTCATTAAAGTCCTCCTGTATAAAGAAAGTCAAGCAACAGAAGAATGAATAACAGTAAAAAAAATTTGTATAGTATCAATCATAAACAATTTCTCCATCTCAAGATTATATAAAAGGGGGATACCATCATCTGACTCGCGTTCAAAAGACAGACCTGGTTATGCTCTACATAGTCTTCCAAGAAGTCTTTGACATCATTAACCTGCTCAGCACTTAACTCGTCATTATCAAGTAGCCTCAAAAGTAATTCACACTTCTTTATATGAGCCTTGTGCCGAGTAATTGATGTCTCTAGATGTGTCTGTAAACACATAAATTAATTGGAAGGCCATAGAGAAGTAAATCATCATTGCTATTACATGTCCATTACTCCATACCAATCTGGGTGGCTTATTCTTCCCTTTCTTGACAGAAAGCCCTTCAAGCTCAGCTTCAAAGCTATCAATCTGAGATTCAAGTTCCCCAACCTACTAAAGCATTAAAAGATAATAAGAATAATATAAAAAAAGATCGTAAGAACTTTTTCAAAAGGATGACATCAGCTTAAGAATGTGTCTACATGATTTATATTAATATAAACTCATTAAATAATATATGATTACAGAGAAACCCTAATCAATCACCATGGACACTGGTATCATTGCAACCCAAAAAAGAAAAGGAAGTAAAAACATTGAAGAAAACTCCTATCATTTGAGAGACCAAAGCCCACTCCTCCCGACAACAATCTTCCATCTTAAGCTCAGACCCCACACAGACCACAACATCCTCTCTCTGTCCCAGCCAGCTGATTGAGAAGTTAATTATCCCTCCTTACATAAACCTTTCAATACTTGGGCCAATCACTTGTGGCCCCATCAGGTTACTATTAGTTGAAGGGCCTTAGCAGTCAACCATCTGTACGACTTTCCATACTGCAATAATCATAAAGACACAGCAAATAAAGTTGGCCATTTGCTGCAAAAAGCTCCGCTTAGATTCCATGTCGAAGCATACAAGCTACTAATGCAACAACTAATAGGCATTATTGAGATTACTCATACCACATTGTTCAACCAATCTCTAGTCTCCGATTTAACCTTCTCCTTAGGATCCTGTTATGAAACATTGTGAAACAAATTTTTCAGCCCAAAGCCACAAAATATGTATTATATAACAAGTAGGGGGGGTGGAGAAGTACTTCCCCAGGTCAAAGACTCACAGTTTTGGGCTGTTGGCCCAAGCCTTCCTTGGAGAAAGCTTTGGTCTTGGTTTCCTTCTCACAGATTTTAAATCTCTCCATTTCACGCTCAATGAGTTTGCGAGCATCCACCAGGGCCTGCTCATAAGAGGCACTAACCTGTGTCAAGTAAAGTCAAAAGAAGCAAGGGAAAAAGTCAATTCAAAATCAAGGAGCTAAAATTTAACATTTAATATAAAAGCATATCAAACCATTCCATCACACAGGTCAGCCTGAGAAGCATTCTAGAACATGACATTTGAAAAGTACCAAAACAAGAAAGGAATTACGAAAGATGCAAAAAACTAAACCATAAATGGCATCACCTAATCAAAGGGGTTAATATCGATCCTGTCAGATCCATATATGCTAAATTAAAAAAATGAATGTGGAAAAACTCCATGCCATTAGCCCAACAGAAACCAATAGACAATATTCTCAACAATGGCATAGTATAGTGCTATAAGCAGATTTAAAATCTAGCGTTACTAGAATGACATGTATTGATGATTCCCAATGCCAATCCCCAACTCCATTAAATGTACAGCTCAACTTACAAATTTAGTGAACCAAATTCCTCATAAAGCAACAGATATATATTAGGTAGATTGCTGACTCACCGCTGAGAAACTTAATATTGAGGATTGATAATATTATAAATGCAACAATGTGTATGATGAATAAGCGTTAATGCGGATAAATTAATGCAGATATCGAGAGTTTCTCATCTATTGCGCCTTTCACATAATGGCCCTGGGAAAAATAGGCATGCGTGCCTTGTCCTTATGAGAGAAGAAACTAATTGACCTTCTTATCCTTGATCTCGCTAGACTGAATCCAGGTCTTAATCTGGTCTCTGTACCTCTGGAGCTTCTTAATCTCCTTCTTCAGGTCCGCCTCAAATTTCTCCTTCTGGTTCGCATTGTCAGTATCGTAAACCTAAAGAAACAAAATCAAAATGAAGTTACACATGTTAGTCGGAGACAATCAAAAGACCGTGACGAAAGAAAAGAATGA
>QFDD01001450.1:0-23652 GCA_006871305.1 Vachellia collinsii
CAAATCTGTGAATGAGGTTCACATGGTAGTAGGAATTCCTAAATCTAGGAATATCCAAACAAGATTAAACACAGATTAGATTAAGCAAAACTCCCCTAATGAGTCCATAAGCTCAAGCCTTGCTTCCCATCACCAAGAGGCTAAGAGCTTAGCCTCTCATAGCTCCAGAAACGCTGCTGCACTCATTGTTGTTCTCTGCCATGAAGGAATGGGGATGAAGATGAAGGATATGGAAGGAAGTGTAACAAAGAGGATATAGATGATTGGGGAAGGTCTAGATGAGATGAAGCTATGGAGGAATGCAAGGTTGAAGGGCTTCAACTTCCAGCTGCAATCCACAGGAGGTCAAGCTGCTGCTCTCCGTTTTTCTCTGCAGATCCCCCCCTGAATTTTCGTGGTGGCTCTACTTATCTCAAACCAGGGCTGCTGACCTAATCCAAAACGCACAGCTGCACTTCCTCACATTTATGTCGCGACATTAATCAATATATGTCGCGACCAAAACATACATGTCACGACTAAAATGAAATTATGTCGCGACTATAATCAAAGAATGTCGCGACTGGAATAAGATTATGTCGCGACTTAAATGCATCAGTGGCTATTCTGCTTGCACTCGATCTCAATCCTCTCTCAGTGAAACATAATTCCTTAGGCTTCATTGTTGGGCTTGTTGGGCTTGAGTACCTCCTTAATATGCCTGCGACAATAATACAGAGCTTTGTTAAAGCGTTAAACACTAAAAGTTCAAAAGCAGGTGCAGTCAGAAGAGATAATTCATTCAAATGTTTTCCCTGTGTCAGCAATTATGCAATAACAATTTGGTCCTGGCAAAAGAGATTAAATTGCATAAAAGACAGGGTAAAAGAGGTATAAAGTGCCCACAATCAGACAAGAAAATCATGGAATTATCAGTGTTCATCAGACACCAACAGCAAGGAAAACCTCTCGGTACAGTCTACGTCGCGACCTAAACTCTCAAATGTCGCGACATGTAAAGCCACTCAAGCAGATGACCTCTTAGTACACTTTTCGTCGCGACACAATGTTGATAAGTCGCGACATGTTGACTCTGAAGTTGTATCTCAATCTCAAATCAATCCTTCTGTTGTGGTCGACTGCATGGTTAAAGGGCCACATCCTCCACCTACAATTTCCAGTTCCACACGCTCTAAAATTACACCTTTTACATTGCAATTTTTGAATGAACGAATTTCCAATGAAACTGCAGATCGAGAAGTGGAAGAGGCGGTGGAGATTGCTTCGGTGGTTCAACTTGAAACTAAATCAACCTGCCATAAAGATGAAGCGGTGCAATGTGACAAAACTGAGGGCATACGTCAAGGACATACAAGGGGAAGTATTTCTAACACCACTGAAAAGCTAGAGTTAATTCCTTCCATTATCCAACCCCCTCCTTAGAACTTAAGGAACTCCCTTCTAACTTGAAATATGCTTACTTAAATGCTGAAAATAAACTGCCTGTAATGGTTTCCAGCTCCTTATCCGAAAGTGAGGAGAGTGAATTGTTGAGAATCCTAAGGAAGAATAAGGAGGCATTGGGTTGGCAGTTACCAGACATAAAGGGATTAGATTCTACTGTGTGCACTCAGAAAATCCTATTAACCAAGGATTCCAAACCTGTTAAGCAAAGCTAAAGGAGGTTAAACCCCTTAATCTCTGATGTGGTGAGGAAGGAGGTTGATAAGTTGTTAAGGGCCGGCATTATATATGCCATATCAGATATTGAGTGGGTGTCGCCGGTGCACGTAGTGCCGAAAAAGAGTGGAATAACTGTGGTTAAGAATGAGAATAACGAATTGATTCCAACTAGGGTACAAACCTCTTGGTGAGTTTGCATTGATTACAGGAAATTGAACGATGCCACCAGAAAGGACCATTTTCCTTTGCCATTCATTGATCAAATGCTTGAGAGGTTGGCGGGGAAAAGTCACTATTGCTTTTTAGATGGGTATTCGGGGTACTTCCAAATTCCCATAGACCCTAGAGACCAAGAAAAAACCACTTTCACTTGCCCTTTCGGTACATATGCCTATAAAAGGATGCCATTCGGACTGTGTAATGCCCCTGGCACATTCCAAAGATGCATGTTGTCTATTTTCTCTGAATTTATTGAAGAGTGCATGGATGTGTTTATGGATGATTTTACTATCTATGGTAATTCTTTTGACGATTGTTTGCAAAGTCTTGACAAAGTCTTAGCACGATGCGTTGAGAAAAAACTTGTTTTAAACTATGAAAAATGCCATTTCATGGTGGATCACGGCATCGTGCTAGGACACTCGATTTCACAAAAGGGAATAGAGGTAGGTCGTGCCAAAATTGAAGTGATATCTTCTTTACCTTATCCCACCAATTTGAAAGAACTAAGGTCTTTCTTAGGCCATGTGGGATTCTACAGAAGATTCATTAAAGATTGCAGCAAGATAGCTTTACCTCTCTCAAAATTGTTGCAAAAAGATGTTGATTATTGTTTTGATTATGTGTGTTAGCATGCTTTTGATGAGCTAAGAAGCAAATTGATTTCACCACCAATTTTGACCTCACCCAATTGGGAATTACCTTTTGAAGTATCTTGTGATGCCTCAAATTTCAGTGTGGGGGCAATCTTAGGTCAAAAGGAGGGAAACTTTTCAAAAGTGATTTCTTATGCTTCTAAAACGCTTGATGTTGCTCAGAAAAATTACACTACCACTGAGAAGGAGTTGTTTGCAATTGTATTTGCACTGGATAAATTTCGACAATATCTCATAAATTCGAAAGTGATTGTGTACACAGATCATGCAGCGGTTAAATATCTTTTTCACAAGCCTCAATCAAAACCAAGACTCTTGAGATGGATGTTGTTGCTGCAAGAATTTGACATGGACGTCAAGGATAGTGTAGGAAACGTCAATCATGTTGCTGACCATATCAGTAGACTTCCATCTGATACTAGGGGAGTATTACCTTCAAATTCTATTTGTGATGCCTTCCCTGACCATTCGCTGTGTGCTGTGTCTGTTTCCCAACCTTGGTTTGCACATATAATCAATTATCTCGTGACATTAATTCCCTCACATTTGACTTCGTTTCAGGCGCGAAAACTTAAAAGCGAGTCTTCATACTACATCTGGGATGCGCCACACCTATGGAAAATCTGCTCAGATCAAGTGATAAGGAGGTGTGTTCCCGAAATGGAGTCTCGTGCTATATTGGAGTCCTGTTACAACACTGTGTGCGGGGGCCATTTTGGAGCAAGGAAAACTGCCAGAAAGATATTAGAAGCTGGTTTTACTGGCCTACCCTGTTCAAGGATTCTTTCAACCATTGCAAAGCCTGTGACATATGTCAAAGATTTGGGGGGGGGGTGAGCAAACGCCATGAGATGCCACAACAACCTATTCTATTTTGTGAAATTTTTGATGCTCGGGGGGTTGACTTCATGGGACCCTTTCCACCTTCTCATGGTTATACCTACATCCTGTTGTGTGTGGATTATTTGTCAAGATGGGTAGAGGCCATTCCGGCTAGGAAAGATGATGCAGCCACAGTTGCCAATTTTTTGAAGTCGACCATCTTTTCTAGATTTGGAGTACCCAAGATATTGATAAGTGATCAAGGCACCCATTTCTGCATCAGGCTTCTCAATAACTTCTTAGCAAAGTATGGAATGACCCACAAGGTTTCCACTCCCTATCACCCACAAACGAATGGGTTAGCTAAAGTATCAAACAGAGAGATCAAGAGGATTTTAGAACGGATTGTTAAGCCATCTAACAAGGACTGGAGTCTGAGGTTGAATGACACTTTATGGGCGTGTCGCACTGCCTTCAAGACACCGATAGGGATGTCGCCATACCGGATTATTTACGGAAAAGCCTGTCACATCCCCATCGAACTTGAGCATAAGTTGTATTGGGCAGTCAAGAGCTGCAATGTTGAGTTGGAAGAAGCTGGATTGGACCGTCTACTTCAGATTCAAGAATTGGAGGAGTTATGCCTGGACGCTTACCATAGTTCAGATCTATACAAGCAGAAAGCGAAGTTAATTCACGATTCAAACATTCTGAGGAAGCAATTCAAAGAAGGAGACCGTGTACTGAGGTACCAAGCCCGCTTAAAGTTCAAGAAAGGTAAATTCAAGACTAGTTGGGATGGACCTTACATAGTGATCAAAGTACATGACATTGGAGTGGTAGAGCTACAAGAGGAGGCTTCAGGTAAGATCTTCCAATGCAATGGCCATCTTCCCAAGCTCTACTCAGAACCGATTGAGCCGGTGTGACACCAGGTCGTCTCTTTCCTATCTCTTTTACATTTCGCTTATTTTGCACACTATTTAAGTTAGGAGAGTACTTGAATTTGAAGGGGACGTCCCAGTAGAATAGGAATTTGATTTCTTTTCTTTTGTTTTGCCTTTATTTTGTGTATTGACCCCCATGATTCTTCGTTGAGCTCCTGTTATGATTTCACATCACACGCACTTGATTGCATACCTTTGTCTACCCATCTAGGCATTTTCAACCTAGCATGTGACTATGAGCTTTTCAGTGACTATTGCTTTGAGTGATGTGTGAAATGAATTGCATGGATTTTCTACTGGTTTGAAGGGTTGATTGAATGACTTAGACTGTTTTGGGGTTTCACTAAGGGTGTTCACTGAAACTACCCAGAGAAATGGTCTCGGTACCATTTTAGTCGCGACATAGAAATTTTTAGTCACGACATTTAGTGCCCATTACCTATCTCTTCCCTGAAAATGTCGCGACATTTAACATAACTAATCGCGACATTGACCCTAACTAGTCGCGACATATGTTTCTGTATGTCGTCACATAATGCATGATAGTAGAGCCCTAACCCTTTTTATTAGCGAATCCAGCCATTTCATTTCATTCCTCTTCAGTCGTCACGACCTTCTGCCTCCAAGCATTACAACTTCTCCTCTCCCACTCAACGGTCATCTTCATTCCTCCATTATTCAGTCGTTGCAACCCTCCATCTTCCTTCTCTCCTCTATTTATACCTCTTTTTCCCTCATTCCAGTCACATTTGCATTCTCCTCAAGTTTCAGCGTATTGGATTCATCGGTGCATCTCCCCTTTTCGCGTTTTCTGTCCTTTAGCATTCAATTTCTCAAGATTTACGCCTTTCTTCATTCATGTAGTCAATTTCATCTCATATTGTTTCCATTCTAGTTTAGGATTTTTGTTTCTGTTTGCCAATATTACAGTGATCATTGCATGCCTTCTGCTTTCAAAACACAAACTCTTTTTTGGGTTGATCTTGGAATGGCTGTGAAACGTTTTTGCTTTCCACGAGCAGGGCTGGCTTACCGCGTATATTTTTTCAATTTTCTGTGCCATATGTCGCGACATTTCCCATTTTCGTCACGACTTACTCTGCAAGAGCTCTCCGTACCATTTATGTCGTGACCTATATCTATATAAGTCGGGATATAAATGCTCATACACAACCATTTTCAATATCTCTGTTACACTTAATCGTGCCACCAATGATCCCGTAGTATTGGTCGGTTAGTTGTTGGTCCTGTTGCCCATTTGGTGATGTATTTTTCTTTGTTGCCATGTTTGTTTAGTTTTTGTTGTTGTTTATTTGGGAGGAAGATGGTGCGCACAAAGAACTTGAGGACCAATAGCGGTTCAGATGACGAACCACCAGTCCACTTGTCTCGGGCGGAAGCAGTCAAAAAATTTGGTAGCAGGGGGGCTGTGCAGGAGTGATTTTTCCTCGAGACCCGCCAATTTCATTTTTATCAGCAGGCTATTGATTTGGGTCTTGGGGAACTCATGAAGAAGAGGACCCAGTCAATTTGACAGTAGTCCGAGAGTTTTATATGCATTCCGCCACCATAGGGGCACTTCAGATTAGTTTCCGGAACCAGGAGTTCACCATCAATGCGGTGGATATCCAACGTTTTTACAAACTGCCGGTGGTGGAGCAATGCCAGTTTCAGCGCCTGAGGTATAACCTGAACCTTGTCCATTAGGATGAGGCTTTCGAGGTGATGGGTGTGGAAGGTGCTGGTTTGACTAGGAGGGGTGAGAAGCAGTTCTTCGAGAGGAAACACATGAATGAGGAGGCGAAGGTGTGGCTTAATTTCATGACTTTCAACGTGTGGCCACTTGCCCATATTTCTGACATTTCGGTTGAGGGGGCTTTACTCTTGTACCTTCTAATGACTGGCCAACCTATTGACATAGCAGTGATAGTGCAAGATCAGATACTGCACTGTATGAACAGTGCTCATGCCTTATTAGTTTTCCCTCACCTCATCACAGATATTTGTCGAGCCCAAAAGATTATTGAGCAGAAAGCTGATTTGACCCTGGCCCCAGTCACTACTCGAATGTTCACTGCCCCGCGACCTACTCCTGAAGCCGACGAATCAAGCAGGAGTAGGAAGAAAGGGAAGCGACCAGCAGTAGAGGAGCCTGCAGCGCCCACCGAGCCTGCTGAGGAAGGGAAAGTCAGTATCTCTTTGATTTCCCTCAGTGAGCAGATAGCCATCTTGACCGATGAGGTCATTTCCATGAACCAGTAGATGATGGCTAATGAATTCCGCAGTCAACGATTCATAGACCCCCTCATGTTTCAAATGGCGAAAGCTTTACACGTAGACCTTCCCCCTGGGTTTGAAGAGGCATTTTGGCAAAACTCTATTCCTTCCACCTCTTTCTTTCCATCAGGACCGGGTGAGTCCTCAGTACCAGGCGGGCCAGCAGGAGAGGGTGGCGATACTGAAGTCGGGGAAGAGGAAACAGACCCCCAGGGTGGAGCAGGAGGGCAGGAGCGATTTTGTTTTCTGTTTTTCCATTCCATGTTGAATTGTAGTCCGTTGTATTCGTGACCTTAACTTTTCTGGTTTCAATTTCATGTTATATGTCTTTTTCTGATTGCATTGGATAGCTTCTCCTGTTTCTCTTTGTTTCCCTGTGCTTCATCCTCTGCTTCCTGATGTTTTACATTGTTTTTGCATTGAGGACACTGCATTGTTTAAGTGTGGGGGGGGGTTCGTGAGTTGTTTTGATTCTCTAATCCAATCTTTCATCATCAATCTTGTCCTGGGATGTTGAATTGTTGTATGTTGGATGAATTTTTGAACCTTAATGCATGCTTAAACGTCAAACTTTGAAAATTTTATCTGCAAAAGCATATATGTCGCGACACTAGACAATAATGTCACGACATAAATCCCTTGCTAGCCCAAGCCTGCTCTCGGTACAATTTAAGTCGCGACCTTTTTATTGAATGTCGTGACTTTAACAGTGAAGTGCGCATCTGAGTGGTTTCTGTGTGACAAATTCCTTTAAGCGCGTCTTGCATAGTTTTCCAGGAAACTTCTTGACTCGTTGAATTCAACTAAATGCATTAAAACAAGGAAACCATGCCACTGTAAATTTTTGTCATCTTGGCTTTTGAAAATGACCTTCTTTAAGACTTTACAAGGATTTTTGGGATTTATACATGTTCATTAGTGATTTTCTCGATCGTCTTCAATCATTATCCAACGTTATACTTTTTATGATAAATGTTCTAATGTCTTGTGAATAGTGCATGTTAATTGGTACTTCATGTATGAATAGCGGGGATGTAAACCTTTGTTGGAAGGATATTCTCGAGCCTAAATTCCTTAAATTGAGTGATTATTCATGTAGTTTGCATCCTCTAGAACGTTTTCTAACGTGTTTCAATATAATGAACATGAGAGAGGCATTCATTTCTAAACCTCTTTTTCCCAAACACAAACCCTCACATCACTTACACCCTTGTTGACCTCTTTTGGACCATTCATCAAGTGTTGTGTATGCGTATTATCTAACGAACATGAGGACATCTTATTAGAGATGAATTTGAATGATATGTATGAAGAGTAGCAGTACGACTACAATGAAGTGTCCTGATTGCCAAAAAAAAAAGAAAAGAAGAAGAAGAAGAAGAAAAAAAGTGAAGAGAGAATATATATAGGCCATTTGAAACAATACTTCACAAAGGGGTTCATTTCATGATAAGATGCTAATTCTTGAGTCATGGATCAATAGCATGCATGCACATAACACTTGTTTCTTCTTTTCTTCCACTCCATGTGGCCTAATTCCATCATTACAAGACATAAAGTCCTTTTGATTCATTGTGTTGATGCATAAATAGTGGAGACTTTAGAACTATTACAAGCTTATGGTAGGGTGTTTGCTATTTGAATGTTGAGTGAAAAGAACCCCAATTAAGGAGAGATAGTGATCAAACACTTACACCCTGTGAGAGAATCCCCTGTGTTCATGCGTCTAGAATCAACTTAATGATGCAGCTAATCATGTGCCATTGCTCATTTTATCATTTTTTGTACTTATGAAGGCTGATGGTTGAATTTGATCGCAAGGTCATTATTGAGCATGCTGACTTCCTCGATTTTCCTTGTAATTTCTTAAGAACGATTCAATTCTTTGTCCAGGAGTACAAAGGTTTAAGTATGGGGGAGTGATAAACGCTAATATTAACATGGTTGTCTTGCATCATTTCGGGACATTTTACGGCTTAATCAACCTAGTTTGTGTTAAATTGGACCTTTTTCCCCATTCATGGTCTTACATTGCATATTTATTGATACAGAAGGGAAATTGAGTAAAATTGTGCCACCTAGTTGTACTTGCATTTGAGCCCAGTGTTTTATGCTTTAACGATGTTCCCTTCGTTTCTTTTGCAGATGTCTAGGTGAGCTATTCGAATGCTTGGAGATGAAACTGAAGAGGATGCATTTAGGATTGCTTGGAGTGCCACTGGAGCATATACGTCGCGACACAACATCATTAGTCGCGACAATGTCATGACTTCTGGAGCTCTTTTAGCCACATTGGTCGCGACAAGAGCACAATGGACCTAAGTGATAGCTTAGGATTTATCAATTGAACTCAGAAGGATTGATCTCCCATAACTAGTCAAGGCAAGGATAGTTATGTTTCCATCACTGAGAGTCTATTCACTATAATTCTTTTTAATCTGAATTTTACTTTCAATCATTGAAGAAAACACCAAAAATTATTCTACTGCAAGTTTAGCATGTCATTTTGTAGTTTTAGCCTAACTCCCCCTTACTTTGCAAATCCAATCCCAACAATGTTCCTAATAACCAATTTAGACTAGGATAGCCAATAAACCGCTCCTCGAGAAGAACGATTGGTTGCCCACTATACTGCATTAATTTGGAGCAATCATTTTGTATCGAACCGGAAGGCGACAAAACCGTGTCTGATCAGAACCTTAGGCTTGCACTCAGTACAGATGGCATGAATCCTTATGGTAGCCTTAATGGCATACATAGTTCATGGCCTGTTCTCTTGATAGTCTACAACCTATCTCCTCTTCTATGCATGAAACACAAATATATCATGTTATCCATGTTGATTTCAAGACCAAAACAACCAGGAAATGACATAGATGTTTACCTAAAACCCTTGATAGAAGATTTGAAAGAGTTGTGGAGAGAAGGTGACGATGTTTTTGATGCGAACTGAAAGGAGGTTTTTAAAATGCAAGCTATGATGTTTTGTACTATAAATGACTTCCATGCATACAGAAATTTAGCAAGGTATAGTGTTAAGGGCCATAAAGTTTGTTCGATTTGTGAAGAAGGAACATGCTATCATCAACTTCAACATGGAAGGAAAATAGTATACTTAGGTCATAGGAGATATCTTAGACAGGGCCACCCATATCGTAGATTAAAGAAAACTTTCTTCTGTGGGCAAGAGCATGAAGATGCTCTAATGCCGTTGATTGGAGAGCAAGTTTATGAAAAGGTAAAAAACCTCAATGTTGTCTTCGACAAGGCTTTGAAGAGTAGAAGTGAAAAAATATATGGAAAAAGAGGTCAATCTTCTTTGATCTTCCATATTGGCAAAAACTTGATGTGAGGCATTGCATTGATGTCATGCATGTGGAGAAAAATATGTGTGATAGTATTTTCGGCACACTTCTCAACATACAGGGCCGCTCTAAAGATGGTGTGAAGGCAAGATTGGACTAGCAAGAAATGGGAATACGAGAGGATTTACATCCAAGATCAGATGGTAAGAGAACTTATTGTCCCCCAGCTACTCATACTTTGTCCAAGGAAGAGAAAATTAGTGTTTATGAGTGTTTACACAACATCAAAGTACCATCAGGGTATGCTTCAAATCTTAAGAAGCTTGTGTCAATAAAAGATTTGAAATCAGTAGGCCAAAAGTCTCATGATTGTCATGTCTTAATGCAACAACTACTTCCAGTGGCAATTCAAGGCATCTTTGAAGATGATTTGAGACACATTTTATCAAGACTTTGCTTCTTCTTCAATGCTATATGCTACAAAGTCCTCGAGATTGAGAAATTGGATGAATTGGAACATGAAGCATATCTTATCTTGTGCCAACTTGAAAAACTCTTTCTTCCTGCATTTTTTGATATCATGGTACATTTAATTGTTCATTTAGTAAGAGACATTAAGATGTGTGGCCCTGTCTATTTACGATGGATGTACCCAACTAAAAGATTCATGAAAATCTTAAAAGGGTATGTGAAGAATCCAAATCGATCAGAAGCAACCATTGTTCAAAAATATGTTTCTGAGGAAGCAATGGAATTTTGTCAACATTACTTGTCAAAAGTAAGACCTATTGGGCTTCCTAAACGTCATGAAGAAGAAAGGGGTAAAAGCGGGGTTACAGTGAAGAGTATGGACCATGATGAAATAAAAAAGGTACACTTACACATCTTGAATAACATTGATGAAGTTCAAGATTACATATCCGCTCATAAAGAACTTGTAAGGAAATACAACATTAGAATGAGAATGACTGAGCAAAGGTTGATTAAGGAGCATAATAAAACATTTGCACATTGGTTTAAAGAAAAGGTTGCGAAAGCGGAATGTGTTTCTGATGTAATTAAATGATTAGTGCATGGTCTTGAGTTAGAAGTAATAAGTTGGACAAGCTAATATTTACATGGGTTTCCTACTCGATCTTAGGCATTTTGTAGCTTAATTACCCTATCTTTTGTTTAATTGAACCTCTCTTGCTTTTGTTGGTCATGCATTGCATATACAATAACACAAAGGGGAAAATGAGTAAATTGTGTCTCTCTCAGCTGTACATGCTTCTGAACTCCAGTGTTTTATGCTTTAACAAGGTCTTCTTCATTTTTGTTACAGATGTCTAGGGGAGATATTCAAGTGTTCAAGGATGAAATTGAAAGGAATGTAATTCATCACTGAGAGGAGTGCCACTGGAACATTTTCGTCGCGGCCAACAATAATGAGTCGCGACTTTCTTGTAACTCCTGGAGCTCTGCTGACCACAAAAGTCACGACATTATGCTGTATAAGTCGCGACATATTTACATGTTAGTCGTGACATACTCACGTGGAAATGCTGCTATGTGTTTTGGGATTAGGTCAGCAGCTACCATCTAATTAAAAGGGAACAATCACGAAAATGTACCTCATTCTGCACATTTCAGAGAGCAAATTTGGGAGCCATTCCTCATCTTTGAACTTTTCTTCCAGTGTGTAGATCTCCTTCCATCTTCACAGCACTTCATCTCCAATTTCTCCTACCACACTGTCCCTGCCTTCCAATCACTCTCTACTGTACTTCTCCATTCTCATCTTTAGTTTCTTATGGTAGAACATAGGGGTGATCACTACTGCGTCCTTGGAATCATGAGAGGCTAAACTCTTAGCCTCTTGGTGATGGAGAGCAATACTTGAGCCAGAGATTCATTGGGGAGTATTCCTAGCCTAATCTTGTCATTGAGTGTTTGTAGAGATCTTTAGATCTAAAGACTTCTGCTACTAGGAACAGATGTTTATAGATCTATGAACTATTGATTTGGTTATGTAATTGGATTAGTTGTTGTTCATGTGGATTGAAATTTATGTATTTCAGATTTGATAGCTTGTGTTCACTTCATTATCAATGATTATTGGTGATTAGTTGTTCATTTGGTTTGTGATTGTGATTGTAATTCATTGAAGGCATGAACATTAATTACTCCTTCTACATTCTGAGTGGTGTTGAACAATGTTTTAAGGGATGTTGTTTGACTTGGATTCAAGCAAATTGCATTAATTGAACCATTGGACCTAAGTGATTGCTTAGGGTTTATTAATTGAACTCAGAAGGATTGTTCTTCCATAATTAAGTCAAGGCAAGGAAAGTTAAGTCTCTATCACTAAGAGTCTATTCATTATGCTCCCTTTTAATCAAAATACATTTTCAATTATTGAAAACACGAAAAATATTTTGTCACAATTATTTTCATTTCATTCCATTGTCTTAAGCCAAAACCCCCCTTATTTTACATACTCATGTTAAACATGCTTTTAATAACCAATTCAGCATAGGATAATTAATAAACAGCTCCTCGAGAAAAACGATTGGTTGCTCACTATACTACATTACTTTAGGTGTAATCATTTTGCATCGAACTTGAAGGCGACAAAACCATGTCTGTGTTAGGATAGGATTTGACCATGTAGGGGGGGTGAATAGGTCAGATTCAAAATTTTCGCAACCGTTGCAATGTTAAATAGAGTATGAAAGAAAATGAACAAAGAGATTTATCCTGGTTCGGTCCTCCTGACCTACGTCCAGTCCTTAGAATCCTCTAAGCTTTTCAAATACACTAATCTTAAAAAGATTACAACAAATCAGAAGAAGGACTCTCCCCCTTCCTAACTCAATTTATCCCTCAGACACTTTTGCTCGTGTCTTTTCCCACTCAAGATTCTCCAACCTTGAGTAACTCTCACAGAATCAATAAATGAACAGATATATTCTCCTTTATGAGAATTTAATGATAATCACTGAAGCTCTTAAGAATGAGAGAATGAAAATAGAGGAGGTAGATGAAATAATAAATTCGCTTTTCTCGTAAGTGCATTCTCTATCTTTTGAAGCTTTGAATGCTTTGCCTTTTATAGGTGAGAAGAATTAAATATCCGTTAGAAACATTTAAGTTTTTGTTAGACCCAACGTCTTCATTCACCTTCCCGTAATAAATGCCTTTAATAGTAGGTAGGATGTTTTTTTTGCGTTTTTATCCATTGAATCTCTATTTGGTTAGGCAATCTGAACTTCATTCCCTATTAATAAATAAGGCAGTTAAGCATTTATGATGGTAGGTGAAATTCAAATAAGCGTTGCATGAATAAGGAATGATTTGAGATCAGAATAAAGCTTCTGACACGCTGTGTTAATGTCAGAAAAAGCAAACTCGAGTTTTGCTTGCTCAGAACTGGAGTTATTGAAGAAATTTCAAAGTAGAATTCACACAACTTTTGTTGTAACTCAAGTTTTAATAAGAGTTTTGATAAAACTTGAATTATAGAACTTAAAACTAGGGTTTTCATAAGTTTCCATAGGCAAAATAATTTTGTGCTATTCGAGACTCGAGTTTCAAATCATAACTTTCATTGTAACTCGAGTTTCTTTGAGAGTTTTGAGTTTAGAATATTTTCCATCTCGAAACTCAAGTTTCATTTCTTAAAACTCGAGTTATGCTAAAACTCTTAATGAAACTTCAAGTTTTGGATAGAAGTTTTTTAGTTTAAGAATTTTTCAGAGCTCGAAACTTGAGTTCTATTTTCCCAAAACTCGAGTTATACCAAAACGTTTGCTGAAACTTCAAGTCGTGAAGGAAGTTTTGATTCTCTCTCTTCGAAACTCGAGTTCTGATACTCATAACTCAAGTTCCATCAAAACTTTTACTGAAACTTTAAGTTTTGTAAGGAAGTTTTGAGTAACAACGCCCGATACTCAAGTTCTATAAAAATAAAAGTCGAGTTTCACCAAAACTTCCAATATAACTTGAGTTTTCTCTAACAGTTCTGATTTTCTAAAACACTTCCAACACTCGAAACTCGAGTTCTAAAACACAAAACTCGAGTTGTGAGAAAACTTTTATTCAAACTTGAGTTCTACTGAGAGTTTTGCATTTCTAAACCTTTTTCAAAACCCGAGACTCGAGTTTTGACTCATAGAACTCAAGTTTTAACAAAACTTCAATCAGAACTTGAGTTTTCTTGAAAGTTTGAGATTCTGAAAGCATTTTTAAACAATGTAACTCGAGTTTTAAAGCTTATAACTCGAGTTCTTCCAATAACTTCATTAAAACTCGAAGATCACTAAAACTTTTCTGGAAAAAGTAGATTTTAAATATAAGTTCAAAAACATATTTGTCATCATCAAAACATTATCTCAACAGCCCCGATCAATGGCACCGTTGCCTGGGAGCCAAGAAATTGGTTCCCTAGTAATTGGTTATTATCACCATTGTTGACCTAAGTTGATTCTTGTTGAGCTTTGGTTTAGTTTACAGTTTTGACATTGCATAGCAAAAAAAATTTGGCAGAAATACAAACAAACATCTTGATTTTCCTTGACATTTTTGCATTTGCACCTCTGCACAACATCTTGCATCTATTCTTACTTGATCCTAATTGCTTGAGTAAATGCTGCAAGGTTTTGAACTGTTCATGCATCCCTATCAGCATTTGGTCAAGTAACTTATTGAATTCTTGAGTTTGTTTAAGAAGAGCAGTTCCAGTAACACCTTAGTCATGACATCCAATCACTTATATCGCGACATTAAGCATTCCCTTTCCAAAAATTGCTCTCGGTACGCTTTTAGTCGCGACATGTTTGATTTAAGTCGCCACTTGTGTGTCATGTTTCATCCAAAAATTTTCTATGTTTTCACTTTTGCTTCCCTGTGGCTCTTAGTATGTTTTGGGTCACGACACATTACTTTTAAGTCATGACTTTAATGAGTTTTGTCACCACAAATCACCTTGATTGCCAGCATTGCACTCGCATTGATTTTGTGCATACTTTTGGGAGTGTATTGCATTCACAACACTTCAAGCTCACTGCGCATTATTACAATTCATTGAGTTTGCATTTCAAATTGATCTAATACATGGTGCATATCAGTTTGGGCTGCAAATTTCCTTGAAATCTGATTTGTGCATAAATTTTGAAGAGCTCTTGCATGCGGAGTGGGCGGAGAATCAGAAGAGTGAGAGAAACAGAACACTCTAATACACCTACCCTACATAACCTTCCCCATTCATCTAGTGAGAGTGAGGAAGTAGAAGAGGAAATTATGGCTGAACTCGTAGGTCCCTGAAATCACAAAGGTAATCATAATGGGCCTAATAATGGGAATGGTCATGAGGGCCAGGGAGAGAATAACGGACATAATAGAATTAATGATCCACCTAGAGGTAGAACAATTAAAGAGTTAACACAGTCTGACAGGAGTTTTGATCCCATGCCTAATGTCTTTCCTACTTTTAATGTTGATTTTGAGATAAAGGGTCAATTGATACACTCACTACCTAAATTTCATGGACTTGTAGGTGAAAATCCTTTTCTCCACCTTCGGACGCTCTATATGCAGTGCATGTCCATGAAGCCCGTAGGAGCAAACATTGATGATGTGTTGTGGAATGTGTTCCACCTATCTTTGGAGGGCAAAGCAAAGGAATGGTATATGAATTTACCACTCTATGTAGATAATGCATACGAGTCGTGGATCAATTTGAAGAAGTCCTTCCTCGACAAATACTTTCCTTCCATAAAGATATTTGCTGCTCGAAAGGAAATATCAGCTGCAAAACAAGAGGCTTATGAATCATTCTTTGAGTATTGGAGTCGCTTCCAAGAAATGCTTACTAGATGCCCCAATCACCAAATCTTGGAAGAGCATCTAGTTCAATACTTTTACAATGGACTCCTTACTTATGACGCTGAAGTTTTGGACGCTGCTGCTAATGGTTCGGTGGAGAATATGGAGCCTCGAGCTGTGTGGAAATTGATTAGAGCTTTTGCCTTCAATAGACAATATGAAAACTCTAGGGAGCTCAAAGACCATAAGGCTGAAAGGGATCTGCTACTAGTGAAATTCACTCAAGATATGTCTAGACTAACAACCACAGTGGAAAGTTTGCAACCTTCAAAGCATCAATCTCTTGCCATGGTGGCCTCTACTTGTGGAGACTGTAATTCTCCTATGCATCTCATAGAGAACTGCCCTGGACTAGTTGAGGAGGTAAATGCCTTGTACCAAGGACGTGATGGATAGTATTCACAATGACATCCTTACTCAAACACGTATAACCCAGGGTGGAGAGATCACCCAAATTTTAAGTGGGGTGGGGCATCTAATAGGCCCAATCAATACCAAGGTAGACAGGGAAATCAGTTTCAACATTTCGGTGTCTCATCAAGTGGTTATCAAAACCACTCAAGAGCCGCAGTGCCTACACCAAACATTGGCATGTCTTCCCAACAGCCACTCTGAATGGATGAGACTTCACAGCTATTGAAAATCATGGCGGCTTAGATGACTAACATTGAGGGGGGAATCAAGGAAAGTGATGATAGATTTGCCTCTATTACTTTTATTCTGCAAGGGATGCAAAAGGATAATTCGGAGGTGAATAAGAAAATGGAAGCACTTACACTCAAGAACAACGAGGTTACGAGCCATTTGACTCAGCTCTCCAACACTATCACTGATATGCAAGCTAAGATAGGGGATGAAATTCCCTCCAACTCAGTTATAAACCCCAAATCCCTCAATGCTATCGCACTAAGAAGTGGGAAAATAGTCCATTGTGAAGATGAAAGAGGTGTGACTAGCCCTCCACTTTCTCCAATCAGATTAGGAAAATCTGAAAGCTCCAGAGAGGAGGAACTCATGCTGAAGAGAAAAGTGCAAGAAGAGAAAATCATTCAAGATGAGACTCATGTGCATTGCCCTGAACCTGAAAAGAAAACCCAAGGGAATGACAGCACAGAAATAAGAGTGGCATGTAAAGGCAAGCAGAGGGAAGAAAATGAAAAATCTAGCAAACTGGGGGCCTCAACACCCATAGGTAAGGAGGTAATTTCTAAGAACCTACCCTTTCCTAAGGCCTTCTTTGATGGTAAAAAGAAGTCTGACTTTGAGTTTGCAAATGAGACTTATAATCTGTTAAATAAACTTGAGATTAATGTGCCCATGATTAAGTTTCTAAAAGGGAATCCTAAATATGTTAAGCTTCTTAAAGAATTATGTGATGGCAAACAGAGATTTAGGCCTTTAGAAAGAATCCAAGTGAGTGCTAATGTATCCTCTCTCTTTAAGGCAGAACTACTAGTAAAATGCCAAGACCCAGGATTCTACACCGTTCCATGCACCATAGGGAAAGTTTACATAAAGGGAGCATTGTTGGATTTAGGAGCCGCAATTAATGCCATGCCCTGGTCAGTTTATTCAGCCCTAGGTATTAATTGCCTCAAGGACACCAGTGTGGTTCTTCAACTAGCGGATTGGTCAATTAGGTACCCCAAGGGAATAGTAGAGGACATTCTAGTTCAGGTTAAGGACCTCATATTTCCCGCTGATTTTTATTTTCTAGACATGTCCAATAAAGTGGTTAACGAAAGCACCCTCATCTTAGGGAGACCCTTTCTCCAAACCTCCAAGACCATCATAAGCTTGAAACATAGCTGTATCACAATGGAGATAGGGGAGCATGTGGTCACATTCAATATGAATGAGGCCACTCGATATCTTTTTGATAATGTAAACTTCATGGGTTTAAACGCAATTGATTTAGCTGTAGAGCAAATTAGGAATGAGTATGAAATGAATATGCATGATGCACGTCACTTGAATTCACCTAAATTGCTTGATAAACCTTTTGAGCCTGCTGAGTCTTCAGATCATGATTTAATATTGAGTGCATATAATGCATATTTTGACTCTTTACCATCTATTTACTCATTTTCAAAATTTTCTTCCCTTGGTATGTCATGCAACAACCATCTTGAAATAGACAACATGCTTTCTATATCTCAAGGACTTCCTTTCTCTCCTGATTTGGAATCGTTGTCTTCATATACTAACAACATTATTTGTAGCAAGGGCAGTCCAGTTTGTTCTGCAAGGTGTACAAGTGTTGGAAGAGCAATAATTGAGATTGAATCAGAGAACACAAACACCACCTGTCAGGAGAACCCCTCTGTACCAATTAGGTCGCGACATGAATTCCACAATGTCGTGACATCTAGAGCCACTTGCCCAGATGATAACCTCTCGGTACATTTTTCATCGCGACACAAAGACAAAAAGTTGTGACCTGTGAACTCTGAAGCACTACCTCAGCCTCAAATCACCCCCTCTGTAGTGGTTGACTACATGATTGAAGGGCCACATCTTTCACCTACCATTTCCACTTCCACAAACTCTAAGATTACACCTCTTACATTGCGCTTCTTGAATAAACTAATTTCCAATAGTAATGCAAGTAGAGAGATGGTACCAGCTATAGAAATTGTTTCTGTGAATCAACTCGCAACTGACTCAACCTGTCAAGAAGATGAAGCGATTTAACATGGAAAATCTAAGAGCATACATCGTGAATCTCCAAAGGGAAGTATCTCAAACTCCACTAATGGGCTAAGGTTGATTCCTTCTATTATCCAACCCCCACCCTAGAACTTAAGGAACTTCCCCCTGACTTGAAATATGCCTACTTGAGCACTGAAAATAAACTGCCTATTATAGTTTCCAATTCCTTGTCTGAAAGTCAAGAGGCTAGGTTGTTGAGTGTCCTAAGGAAGAATAGGGAGGCACTAGGTTGGCAGTTGTCAGACATAAAGGGATTGGACTCTACTGTGTGCACTCACAAAATCCTTTTAATCGAGGATTCCAAACCAGTTAAGCAAAGTCAAAGGAGGTTAAACCCTCTAATCTCTGATGTGGTGAGGAAGGAGGTTGATAAACTTCTAAGAGATGTCATTATCTATGCCATCTCAGATAGCGAGTGGGTATCACCGATACACGTAGTGCCGAAAAAGAGTGGAATCACTGTGATTAAAAATGAGAATAATGAACTGATTCCCACTAGGGTACAAAACTCTTCGCTAGTTTGTATAGATTACAGGAAACTGAATGATGCCACTAGAAAAGACCATTTTCCCTTGCCATTCATTGATCAAATGCTTGAGAGGTTGGCGGGGAAAAGTCATTATTGCTTTTTAGATGGGTATTCGGGGTACTTTCAGATTCCTATAGACCCTAAAGACCAGGAAAAAACTACTTTCACTTGACCTTTCGGCACCTACGCCTATAAGAGGATGCCATTCGGTCTTTGTAATACTCCTGGCACATTCCAGAGATGCATGTTGTCTATATTTTCAAAATTTATCGAAAAATGCATGGATGTGTTAATGGATGATTTCACTGTGTATGGGAACTCTTTTGATGATTGTCTGAAAAGTCTTGACAAGGTTTTAGCACGATGCATTGAGAAAAAGCTCATTTTAAACTGTGAAAAATGCCACTTCATGATAGATCATGGCATTGTGCTATGACACTTGATTTCATAGAAAGGAATAGAGGTAGACCGTGCTAAAATTGAAGTGATATCTTCTTTACCCTACCCCACCAATTAGAAAGAACTAAGGTCCTTCCTCGGCCATGTGGGGTTTTATAGAAGATTCATTAAAGATTTTAGTAAAATAGCTCTACCTCTTTCAAAATTATTGCAAAAAGATGTTGATTTCTGTTTTGGTTGTGTATGTGAGCATGCTTTTGATAAGCTTAAGGGTAAATTGATTTCACCACCAATTTTGACCTCTCCCAATTGGGAACTGCCTTTTGAAATATCTTGCGATGCCTCAAATCTGAGTGTGGGGGCAATGTTGGGTCAAAAAGAGGGCACCCTTTCAAAAGTGATTTCTTATGCCTCTAAAACTCTTGACGTTGCTCAGAAAAATTACACAACTATTGAAAAGGAATTATTTACAATTGTATTTGCGTTGGACAAATTTAGACAGTATCTCAAATTCCAAAGAATTGTGTACACACAGATCATGCAGTAGTCAAATATCTTTTTCACAAACCTTAATCAAAACCACGACTCTTGAGAAGGATGCTATTACTTCAAGAATTTGACATGGAAGTCAAGGATAGAGCTGGGAATGTCAACCATGTTGCAGATAATCTCAATAGACTTCCACCTGATACTAGGGGAGTATTGCCCTCTGATTCTATTTGTGATTCCTTCCCTAACCAGTCTCTTTATGCTTTTTCTGTTTCCCAACCTTGGTTCACACATTTAGTCAATTAGCTCGTTACAAAGTTAATCCCTTCACACTTGACTTCGTTTCAGGCACAAAAGCTTAAGAGCGAGGCTTCCTATTACATTTGGGATGTGCCACATTTATGGAAAATTTGCTCTAATCAAGTGATAAGGAGGTGCATTACTGAAGTTGAATCCAAGCTATATTGGAGGCTTATCACAACATTGTGTGTAGGGGGCATTTTGGAGCAAAGAAAACCGCTAGAAAAATATTATACGCTTGATTTTACTGGCTTACCCTTTTTCAAAGATTCCTTTATCCATTGTAGGGCTTATGATGTATGTCAAAGGTTTTTGGGGGGGTGAGTAAGCGTCATGAGATGCCACAACAGCCTATTCTTTTCTGTGAGGTTTTCGATGCTTGTGGAATTGACTTTATGGGACCTTTCCCAACTTCTCATGGTTATACCTATATATTGTTGTGTGTAGATTATTTGTCTAGGTGGGTAGAGGCCAGTCCAACCAGGAAGGATGATGCAGCCACAGTCGCCAAGTTTCTGAAGTCTATTATCTTTAGTAGATTTGGCGTATCAAAGATATTGATCAGCGATCAGGGCACCCATTTCTACAATAAGCTCTCAATAACTTGTTGACAAAGTATGGTGTATCACACAAAGTTTCAACTCCCTATCATCCGCAAACAAATGGGTTAGTTGAAGTGTCAAATAGAGAAATCAAGAGAATTTTGGAATGGATTGTCAAGCCCTCAAACAAGCACTGGAGTTTAAGGTTGGATGATGCTTTGTGGGCTTACCGTACTGCCTTTAAGACCTCGATAGGGATGTCCCCATATCGGATCATCTACGGAAAAGCCTGTCACATCCCTATCGAGCTTTAGCATAAATCATATTGGGCGGTGAAGAGCTGCAATGCTGAATTGGAGGAAGCTGGACTGAACCGTCTCCTTTAGATTCAAGAGTTAGAGGAATTATGACTAGACGCTTACCATAGCTCAGACATATATAAGCAGAATGCGAAGGTGATCCATGATTCAAACATTTTGAGGAAGCAGTTTAAGGTAGGAGACCGTGTGCTACGATACCAAGCTCGCTTCAAATTCAAAAAGGGAAAATTCAAGACCAGTTAGGATGGACCCTTCATAGTGGTCAAAGTGCATGACTTTGGAATGATAGAGCTGCAAGAAGAGGCGTCGAGCAAGATCTTCCAATGCAATGGCCATCTTCTCAAGCTCTATTCAGAAACGGTTGAACCGGCTTGACACCAGGTCGTCCCTTTCGTTTCTCTTTTACATTTTGCTTCTTTTTACTGTTTTTCATATTGTTTCAATTGTGAGCGTAATTGAGTTTTGAAGGGTGATCTGACCAAGTTTTATTACTGTAATTCATGTCTGATTGCATGATTTTATAGGAATTAACTGGTTTAAAATGCATGTTTTGATGTGAATCGTAGTAGTATGCATTTATGGATTTTATTTCTCATTAGGCATTGTTTGTTAATGTAAAAATATCTAATTGTGCATTATTTTAATTAATCCTCATAAGTGAGTTGAGATTAGATTTTACAAGAGCCTAAAATGATTTTTGCAGGTAAAGGAGTCAAGAGGAAAATGCCTAAAGAGGGCTCAAATTTGAGGAAATAGTTGTGAAATGGGCAACTAAATGAAGCTGCGCGTTTTGGCTTTCAGGTCGCGACTTATAACTATTATGTCACGACGCAAATGACTAATAGGTCACGACTTGAATGAAAGTATGTCGCGACCTAAATGCCTCTAAGACTGAATCAGGTTATATACCTCAGATTGCGATTTTTGGAGGGGAGATTCAGAATGCCAGCCGCCAACACTCGTTAAAACTTTTCCCTTTTCATCTTCTAGGGTTCTTCAAGGGTTCTTGAAGTCCCTCCACTCCTAATTATTGATTGGGATCCATTTCTACTCACCATTCCACCACTTCCTGCTTCATCCATTGTTCCATTTCATCTTCCATGGCTATTGCTGAGATCCCAAGACTTCCAACAGCTGTTCTTGAGGCCATGAGAGGCTAAAACGTTTTGCCTTGAGGAGTTTGATGAGAGCCTGAGCTTAGGACTTCATTTGGGGAGTTTTACTTCATCCTTTCCATTATTGTTCACATCATTGCAATTATTCTTAGTTAGAATTTCTGGTTTTGTAATGTGGATTGGATCATGAGATTTGTTCTTGGTATTTGTTTTGTGATGAGGATGTTTTATTTGGTCTTGTGAATTTGATTGGGTTCAATCAATGTTCGGTTTGATTAAATGAGATACTCTGTTAGCACAATACGTTATTGTGTTCGATTTGTTGATACCATCATAACAATCTCAACCAAGAGCTAATTTGAAGGTGATTGAAGTTGTTGTGAGCTTTTGGGTTCAAAGGTCTCATTGACAATTACTCTCACTTAAGTTTGGAAGGTTTTCTAAAGTAATTAAGATTTGGTTTTAAAGCAAGTCTCCCTATATTTTTAGAAGTGATGAAGGTTTAATCAATACTCCAAGGGGCAATTCAATTTATTGATTTTTCAATCTATCCATTTTATCGTTTATGTGATTTGTATCTTTCTACAATTTGAAAATCCCAAAAAGAACTTAATCCTATTTCCTGCAATTTCATCAAATGCATAACCCCCAATTTTTATCTTTACACATGGTTTCATCGCTTAGATTACATAAGACCAATTAGGCTCCTCGAAGTGAACACGACCCGGATTGCACCACTATAGTGCATTCCCATCCGGAATTTATACAACTTTTGAGGGCCCATAGCGACAAAGGACTCATCAAAAATGGCGCCGTTGCCGGGGAGCCATTGAATTGGTTCTTCGTGTAATTTGGGTGTCAACTTGAGTGTTGAGCTTGGGTTCGAACCGTGTGATCGAGGTTTTCTTGTAGTTGCATTTACATTCTAGTTGTTTTTCAGTCTGTAGAGTAGTTTTTAGCTTTGTTTTCATGTTTGAATAGTTACTTTGTTAATTTTTTTTTTTTTCAATCTGTGTTTGCTGCTATCTTGCTCTGCAGAATAGCTGGTGAGGTCATGAAGTCGCGACCTAAATTTGCTGGCTTGTTCCAAGGGCTCTCGGTACATTTTCTATCGCGACTAAAATGTTCTGAGTCGCGACATAAGTCTCTTTCTGACCCATCCTCACTTTGTGTTTTAATTAAGTGTATATCCATACTCATACTGCATCATACATACATACCATATACTCTTGCACTCTATTCATTCATCCATTTCATCTGAATAGTCTTGTGTGCGAGAAAATTTTGCAAACTTTCATTGTGCATGCGAAGAAGAACTGAACCTTTAGTGCCCTACATACCTGAGTTAGAGAGGCATTTGCGAAGGCTAAGGAGAGAGCGAGAGTTAGCCAACATTAATCCCCATCATCCTAACCTACCTACTGGTGAAGAGGAGGAAACCCTAGTAGAAAATCAAATCATGGAAGGGGCAGGGGGAAATGGGCTGAATGGAA